>QLSS01000857.1:0-27311 GCA_024372645.1 Trichomalopsis sarcophagae | reverse complement strand
CTCAGAAACCACTGAACGGATTGATTTCAAATTTTGACAGTAGATTCTTGACGATGTGGTGAGTGTCATAGGCTATATAAATTAGCATCATATCAACTACAATTATGTTAATTAATGTGAGGACTGGATTCTTCGCGCGTAGGAATCATATCAGACTGCGTTCAGCGGCACTGCGCGCATGCGGCACTGCGCGCATAGAACTCTCCTCACTAGATGGCGTCTGCTAATCCACAAGTGAAGTAGCCCAGAAAATGTATATAAAGAAACGAGTTTATCGTTCTCATCACCTCGGTTTCGGATTTAGTTTCGAAGCCGTATATTCAATTTTTGAAACTTTGAAGGTTATTTCAAAATCATCAGTTTCATATTGTTCATTTTTCTTTTATTTGTTTCTATGATAATTCTAACATATATAATATAGTTTTTACCTTTTGTTAAACGGTATAATTTTTTATAGTTGGCAAAATGCCAAAAGCTAATTCAAATTTATCGAGAAAAACTGTAAGGACGAGAAGGGTATATAACTTGCGACGAAACATTGTACAAGAACACGAATTATCTAGCTCTGCACATGATTCTAACCAATCGTCAAGCAATTTTCATGACGAAATTCCTACAGTTTGTCCTCAATTGCCACTATATAACCAAGAAACTGAAAATGTTCTTCCATTGGAAATACATAATGAAGTTCATACTCAACTTGATGCCATTCCAATGAAAATAGATTACATCCACCAAAGTCGACCATTAGTTGCAAGTTCTCGAGGTGCATTTGGAGATCTGCTTTCTCATATAACCCTTCAGTAAATTATCTTGAAATAAAGTATATTCAAATAGGTGCTATGGATAAAATTCCCTATTCATCTATTGAAAATTGGAAATGGAGAAATATCTAACGATAATAATTATGTATCAATTGACGATAAAATTGGTAGAATAATTTATTCAATGGAAGATTTAATTACTAGCGTTTATCCTGATATTCAACATTTACATGAAAAACCTTTTAATTGGTTATATGAGAGAGCAATTATTTCTCCGAGAAATGTAACTGCTCAAGAAATTAATGATATAATCTTAAAAAAATTTGATGGTGAAACTAGAGATTATAAGGCAATTGATACAGTAGTTAATACAGAAGATGCCGTCCATTATCCTCAAGAATTTTTGAACTCCCTCACTCCAGCTGGATTCCCACTTTATAATTTGACATTAAAACTTGGTGCACCAATAATGCTACTACGAAATCTAAATCCACCAACTCTTTGTAATGGAACTAGATTACAAATTAAAGTCTTGCGTGATAATGTTATCGAAGCTACTATTCTCACTGGACCAGCAGCTGGACAAATAGCTTTTATACCACGCATACCTATGATACCCACAGATTTACCTTTTCAATTTAAACGTTTACAATTTCCAATTAAATTATCATTTGCAATCACCATAAATAAGTCTCAAGGGCAAACTTTTAATTATGTAGGGGTAGACCTGCGTTCAGAATGTTTCTCACATGGTCAACTATACGTAGCTTTTTCTCGCACTGGCAACCCTAACAATCAATTCATTTTAGTTCCTGGCACTAACCTAACAAGAAATATCATTTACCCTGAAGTATTGTAAAATTAATAAGAGGTTTCTTCGGCAAAAAGACCATTTAGATATTTCCTTTATCATTTTTCCATTTTTCTGTACATAAACTTGATATTTTCATTTTTTATTTTGAAAATTTTACTATTAAATGACAGAGAGAAGATTCTGCTTTTACAATACATTACAACTGTACATACTTCTCGCGGGCGAAGCCGCGGCGGGGGTTGCTAGTATATATATATATATATATATATATATATATATGTGTGTGTGTGTGTGTGTGTGTGCGTTTGTGTGTGTGTATTTATATGGGTGATTCTCTGTCAAATGGAAGATGAAAAAAAAGAATATTGCTATAACTTTGGGAACATGTCCTTTAGGTTGTCTGTTTTAAGTTCGTTTTGCTTTGTTACAAAGGTTCAAAGTTGGCTACTTACGCATTTTTTGTAAATTTTGCCATTTTAATTAATTTGAAGCTCCCCTCCTAAAAATAGTCAATATGTATCGATTGAATTATCAAAAATTCTATGCGAAATCTGAATTCCACTTATTGTAATAGAAATTTATTAAAATAGATAAGAGTAATTAAAATTCTATAAACAAAAAGACTATTGGAGTTAATAGAAATCAATCAGTTGGTATTAGCTATTGATTTTTATTGTGATTTTTTATATTGAGTTTTATAGACTCCTATTGATCTTGTTGATTTTAATCATGTTTTTATACAAAAAGTGGAATTAAGATACAGCTTAGAATTAAATCGATTATCATAGACTATTTTTAACAGGGTCTTCGTGGAAACATTTTTCACTATAGACGTAAATATATTTTTTTTTTCTAAAATTTTCTAAATTTTTATTAAAAATATTAAATTTATTAACTAATGGAAAGACTGTACATACGACATTTAAATTACCACTTAATATAACTGACAGTACTACATTTAATGTGAAACCTAACACAAAAGATGGCAGACAATTGAAAGAGGTATAAATTATAATATGGGATGAAATATCGATGACATCCAAATTTGCTTTTGAAGCAGTTAGTCGTCTATTGCAAGATTTATGTGATGTGACAGAAATTTTTGGAGGTAAAACCGTAGTTGTATCAGGCGATTTTAGACAAACGTTACCTGTCGTTCGTCATGGTAGTAGTATAGAAGTTATTGAAAATTCTGTCAAACTTAGTTATTTATGGCCTTATTTTGTTCGAATGACATTAAATGAAAATCTTCGCATATGTAATAATCATAATAGTTTTAAAAAATGGTTATTGAGTGTAGGCGATGGCAAATATTGTAATTCATTCGAAGAAAAAAATGAGTTAATTGAAATTCCGATTGATATAATATCCAAAGAAGGAGACATTATTAAAGAAATTTTTGGGAATAAAATAAGAATTAACGATAAAACATTGAATGATAAAGTAATTTTGGCTCCTAAAAATAATGATGTAACTGATATAAATCATAAAATTCTAAATATAATGGAAGGATGCTGTTTTGATTATTTAAGTATAGATACAGCAGAAGATGATAATGGAGAAAACTTAGATGTCATGTTACCTACAGAATTCTTAAATTCATTAACTCCTAATGGACTTCCTCCACATAAGTTACAATTAAAAGTGGGTGCTATTGTAATTTTATTAAGAAATTAAATATTAATGAAGGTCTTTGTAACGGTACAAGATTAATTGTAAAGCGATTCTTAAAATATTCAATTCAAGCCGAAATTCTAAGTGGAAAAAATATTGGGAAATTAGTTATCATTCCACGAATAACATTGTCACCATCTAAGGAAGAAGTACCTTTTAATATGCGCCGAAAACAATTTCCAATTAGATTATTCTTTGCAATGACAATCAATAAATCACAAGGTCAATCATACAATCAAGTTGGTGTTTATCTACCATCACCAGTTTTTAGTCACGGTCAATTATACGTCGCTTTATCTAGGGTAAGAATTAGAGAAAATTTAAAATTGCTACTACTAAATAATGCTAAAATTAAACATAAAGCACAAATTTATACAAAAAATATTGTATTTAAAGAAATATTGTGAAAATCGGCTGCAGCATTGCTTTGGATGCAGCGTTGGAAATGCAAAAATCGGCTGCAGCATTTGTTTGAATGCAGCGCTGGAAATGTGAAAATCGCCTGCACCATTCGTTTAAATGCAGCGCTGGAAATGCAAAAATCGGCTGCAGCATTTGTTTGAATGCAGAGCTGGAAATGTGAAAATCGGCTGCACCATTCGTTTAAATGCAGCGCTGGAAATGCAAAAATCGGCTGAAGCATTGCTTTGAATATATCTCTGGAAATGTGAAAATCGTCTGCATCATTCGTTTGAATGCAGCGCTGGAAATGTAAAAATCGGCTGCAGCATTCGTTTGAATGCAGCGCTAGAATGACTCTCGAAAAAATATACCTTACCAGCACGTCCTCGCCGTGAGATTTGGGCAACATATATATTGTTGGCAGACGCTGGAAGGATACTCTTATGTTGTTAACGATTTATTTTTTTTTTGTTCAGTCTTCAAATTATCACGGAATTACTTTTAGTTTGATGGAACATTTGTAAAAGATCACTTTGACTTTCTGTTGACTTCCTGTTGACTTTCTGTTGACTTCCTGTTGACTTCCTGTTGACTTCCGGTTGACTTCCGGTTGACTTCGATAAAAAAAGTTTTAATAAATGAACACCAAACCAAGATAAAATGAGCTACTTCAAAATGTGACCGGAGAAAAATTGGACCGGAGAAAAATTGATCGTGCTTAATATAATATAGTATTTCGAAACCGGGTTTTGAAAATGTAGTTTTTTTTGCTCGCCACAAAATTAATCACTGTTTATCTTTCATGGTTCAACAAGTCGATTAGAACATTTTAAGAATTATTTTTAGAAATTTACCTAGCCTGAATTTTTATGCTTTACCCTTCGTTTCAAAAGGTCCACAATTTGATGACTCTTGTCGGACAAGCCAACTAGGTCCGGCACGTATATGCGAAAATAACCAATCATCATTATTATTATAATTATTATCAACCATTTAAATAGAATTAGGAATCCCTACAGTTTTTTTTGTTGCCATAATGTTCCTATAATTTAGTTTAATTAACATATAGGAGACCCACATCATAATTTTTCCCCATAAGTATCATTCGTGACAAGAAGTATACAAGCAGGTCATAAGCATATTGGGCAACAAATAAGAATTTGGTTTGATGAGAAATAAGGAAAATTCAAAGATGTCGTGCACAGATAGTTTTATAGATTATTAAGCAGTTTTAAATATATATATATATATATATATATATATATATATATATATATATATATATATATATATATATATTTAGAAAGACAAATAATTTATTTAGAAGACAAGCGACACATTCAACATGACTGACGAAAATAGTGTGGGTGACCAAACAGCTGCCGTGCTAGCTACTATAATGGCTAATAGTTTTGCGCTTATGAATTGCATTGGCGGCATACCAAGGTTTGATGGAAGGCACACCAAACTAAGAGACTACATTCAAGATTTGAAGAAAGCGAATGAATTGGTCAATAATGACATCAGTCCACAATTTATGCGGAATGTGCTGCAAAGAATAACTGGACCAGCGAAAAAGAGTTTGAATAATAAAACCATAACAACAATAGATGTATTGATTAAGCATTTAAAACAGAGATTTGGTCCAGGAAGAGACTTCAACTATTACAACACACGCATACAAACGCTGAGAATGAGATAAGGCGACACAGTTGGAGATTTTTATGACGAATTGAATGTGCTATTAGCAGTGCCAAACGCTCTAAAAGAAGAAAAGGGAGAAGAAAAACTTGACAAAATGATGGAACCACTAGAAATGTTAGCAGTTGACATATATATAAAAGGATTGCCAGCAAACTTATCCGAACAAGTAGACATAATTAGATTTAAAAATCTGCAAGAAACATACGAGGAGGCTGCACGATTGGAATCACGCATGGAAGCAAGGATCATACCAGATTCAAGGCCACGAATAACTCGAAATTATTATAATGGACACAACTCTTATAATTATATAACTCAGATAATTGGAGAGGCGGCAACAGAAGAAACTATCAACAAAATGAAAACGAAAGAGAGAATTTAAACTCTGAAGGGGCTCGTCATGGAGAAAGAATGACGGGCCAGGACGAAAATTAGAGCCACAGACAACAACAGGACCCAGATCAGCACAAATACCAACAACAGATGCAGAACTATAATCAAGGCAAAGAGAACCCGAATCAGAACATCCAGAACAACTACGGAGCACAGAGAGCACCGGTAATGACAATCCTAACAAAACAGCCCGAATTTCAAGAATGTGTTCAGCCAACTGCACGGGACCTGAAGAGTTTAATTGGGAAAATGATGAACCAACAGTAGTGAAAATATGAGTGCCAGAAGGGACCACTAAACCATGGATGACCTTCATGATAGACAATGGAGCAACGGTAAATTTAGTAAAATTAGGGTTCATAGACGACAACATGCCGATAAACATGCAAGATGTACGATGGCTTGGAGGGATTACTGCGGAAACAGTGCCAACTTTAGGATCTGTTTACCTACTCATCAGTCCAGTAAAATTTCACATAGTTAGCGACGACTTTCCAACACCACGTGATGGATTACTAGGAAGGAATTACTTAAAGAAAGAAGAAGCCATCATCTCTTATCACAACAACGCTTTGATGGTGAGCGGAGACGTAATGCACCCAATGCCATTTTTGGGGCAAGAAAAAGAATACAGAGAGCAAAGAAAAAGAGCACACAACCCTTATAAATCAAGTGACATACTACAAGTTGAGGAGAGAAATAGTAACAAAGAATCATACAACGTGAACGCTTCAGAGAACGCAGACATACCCATGAAAACAAAACACATCATAAAAGCCAGAATGAGACAAGTCATCACAATCAATTTAATCAAAACTGAATTGAAAGAAGGATATATCCCAAGAATAACTAATAATAAATAAACACATGCAAAATGCTAGCAATAAATACAAGTGAACATGATGTCACGATAGAAGTTGATGCCAAAAAACTCATACCGTTCGAGACTGAATCAGAATTTTTAGAAGAGACAGATAGTGATTTTAACGGCGAAATTATAGTCGATAAAATTAAACGATTAGAGAAAGTGAAAGAAGCTATTAGCAGAAACCACCTGAATAAAGAAGAACTAAAATTTGTAGATCGTATTATAGAGGATTATTTAGACAGATTCCTATTGCCTGGAGACAAATTGCCATGCACAGACATGATTCAGCATCCATCTAGAAGACGATATACCAATAAACACAAAACAATACAGGCATCCACCGAAACACAAACAAGTGGTTAGAGAAAGTGTAGAAAATAAGTTACGAGAGAGAATCATTAGAGAATCAAATTCGCCATGCAACTCGCCAATATGGATAATACCCAAGAAGCCCGATAGTCACGGAAACCCTAGATGGAGAATGGTGATTGATTTCCGAGAACTCAACAAAAAGACAATTAGAGATGCTTACCCTCTACCCAACATCGCTGATATAATGGATCAATTGGGAGGAGCCACATATTTTTCCATTTTTGGTCTTGCAAGTGGTTTTCAACAAATACCAATGGCCCCAGAAGATTGTTACGAAACGGCTTTCACAACTATAAATAGACACTACGAATATACTAGAATGCCTGAAGGAATGAAAAATGCAACGGCTACATTCCAACGACTAATGGAGAAGGTACTCAGAGGTTTGCAAAACATAGAGATGTTGGTCTATTTAGACGACATAGTATATAGTAAAGATCTTCAAGAACACGAACAAAGAATTAGAAATCTTATGGAGAGACTCACATATGCGAAACTAGTATTGCAACCAGACAAAATAGAGTTCTTTAGAAGAGAAGTCGGTTTCCTAGGACACATTATAAACGCTAGAGGTATAGAGCCTAATCCAGAGAAAGTAATCGCCATCGCAAAGCTTGCCACACCCAAAAATGCGAAAAATGTGAGAGAAGTTCTCGGTATGTTTGGTTACTACAGAAAATACATAAAAGACTTTGCAAAAATCGCGAAAACTTTCAACGACTTATTAAAGAAAAATGCGCAATTCGAATTGACAGAAGAGTGTGAAAATAGTTATCAGCAACGAAAAGAATGTTTAATGAAAGAACCAATTCTACAATTTCTGGACTTTGATAAAGAATTTACATTAACTACAGATGCTTCTGATCACGCCATCGATGCTGTACTTTAGTCAAGAGAAAGTCGGATTCGATCACCCAGTACAATATTTATCCAGAGCGCTCAACAAAGCTGAAAGAAATTATTCGACCATAGAAAAGGAGTGTCTTGCAGTATTATATTGTCGAAAATTTACGTTAGTGAGCGATCATGAACCACTGAATTGGATGCATAGCAGAAAAGATCCAGGGCAGAGATTAATGAGATGGATGTTCAGATTCACCGGATACGAATATACCTTTAAATATAAACCAGGCAAATTAAATAAAAACGCTGATGCGCTATCACGAAACCCGTCAGAAATGACTGAAGAAGAAATTAACAAGAACCTACCTAGCATCAAAGTGATGGTCATAGAAGAGAAACAAAAGAAACAAGAAAAATCATCAGCAAGCACCACGATGTCATCCAAGGCAACAACGCAACCACGAACTAGAATACAGTCAACGGGTGATATAACGAATAAACCTAGAGGAAGAGGGAGGCCGATAGGCTCCAAAACTAATAAAGAAGCACTTAAGTTGGATCACAGCGTAATAGCACAAAGAACTAGAGCAAAACGTATGCAAAAACACAAAGTCCAGTTGGGCAGTACATCAAGCAGGGCGCAATACCAAAAGCACCCAAAACGGCCATATTGGGAAGAAAAACAAAAACGGAAAAGGCAGTAGAGACGGAAGTATCAACATCTAAAGCCACTATCATAAAACAAAGAGAAATTCCCGAACGTTCAAGTGATGCAGACTCAGATACATCAATGACACTCAACCCATCCAGAAGATCTTGGCTATCATCCACAGCCAAAGAAGACATTGATTTGGACAAACCTCCAATACCTGATCCCAGGTACAGTGGATTGCAACAAGAAGACTCGGAGACAACAGAAGGAGAGACACAAGACGAAGAAGTGTTTTCTTCAGGAGAAAGACAAGGCAAAACCATAAGCAACATCGCCATAGAAGTGAGCGGAGTAGAAACATCCCAAAATGAACAAAATACCGAAGAAGAGTCAATAGATAACCTATCTATCAAAACAACCCTGACGAGGGAAGAAGTAGAAGAAGCAAGTAAAAAGTTCGAAGAAAGCATGAAAAGATATGAAATGGATAGAAGTACCAATACAACTGAATCAGACACGGAGATAGAGATGCAATTGAAAATACTGTTACGTCGGATTCAGTCCTTTCGAACCAAATCCGTTCGTTTTAATCTTGGAAATCTTCTGGGTAGAAAATTTCCAAGAAGGGTGTCGCTCCTTTCTACCCTTGCGTTGCCGCAAGTAGATAGGGATGAGCTAGTCGCGAGAGGGGTAATCAGGGAGCAGTTGTTGTACAGATAGAATACTAAATTTGTTTTATTTAAAATAATGCAAAGAAAACTAAACAAAAGGTCGTATTAGATGATTTGATTTTATAAATTTTTGACTAATTTTGGAGTGACCGCTAAACAGGCACAAGTCCTGAACAATTACTCGCAAAATTAGTATAATTTTGTTCAATAGAAGAAAAATTCACGGTTTGAGTGTTTATATTCAGCACTGTGATTAACAGGATAGGTATCCTGATCGGCAGTGTCAATATAACCACTATAAAATGTTTGTTAAAACACGCAACACTAATGATAAAATGTTTTATCAGCCAACCGTCACTTGGCTCCTACTCTTAGCGGAAGAAAAATGCTTCTAATCTACTCAGTGGTAGATGCAAAGAAAAGGAAAAGAAGGGAGAAAGTAGCAAAAATATTCAACTTACTTTGTTTCCAGTTGCTGAACCTTGGCTGCTTACTGCTGGCTGCTACCACGATTTCTCGAGAATTAAAGTAGTGATAATAGTTTTGTTTTGGATTGTCGAAAAATTTACTAATGAAAAATGCGTATTTTTGAGTGTAAAAGATATGTTATAATATAAGAAGAAAAAATTTGTGCACGTACAATTGTAATAAAAAATTGCGGACTGAGCGCGAAAATAAAATATAGAATAAAAATGCGGACTAAGCGCGTATAATATTTAACAAAATAAAAATGCGGACTAAGTGCGTTGAAGTATAAACTGAATAAAAGCGAACTTAGCGCGTACAAATGTGTATAAGAAATTTTTGAAAGTTGCGGACAAAGCGCGTAAGTTTATAAGTGCGGACTAGGCGCAAGGAAATTTGTAGGTTTATAAAGAGCGGACTAAGCGCGTATAGTTACTTCCGAGCTGACTGAGAGCCGGGACCGAAGTGATTTTGAGTTGCAACTCGAGGATACTCGTAACCTTAGGCCCATCCCTTTATTTCCCTCTTTGAGAGATTTTCGGAGGATTTTCCAATAAGGAGAGAGTTTCCACGAGGGCTCCTCCTACGCTTGGGTCTAGAGACCCCCTACTCTAACTAAATTTTCCGGGGGAGAGGCCAAGATGGGTTCTGTCCCCGAGACAGATGGCGACGCTTGTGCCATTTACAGATGCAAGAATTAATATTTATAAAAGATTGTTTAAAATATAGTATTCATGGTTTATTTTTATTATTATTAATAAAGATTTTTGTCTGATTATTATTAATAAAGATTTTGATATTATCTTGATTCGCTGAAGTTCTTATTTTCAAGTATAAAATTTAAATAGGAATTGTAAATATTGTAATTAGATTATTTGTTTAATAATTACTTTTTTAGAAAAATACTGTTTAAACAATCTTGTATGAATATTAGTCATAATATTCCCTATTATAAATGTTTATGTGTTGTAGATCATTTTTACAAGAATATCGTGTTTAACTATGCGCCGCTTTACCCGCACCTCCCCTTTTTTATAGAAAAAAGAATCTTAAATAATCGTAAATGAATAAGGATAAAAGTCTATTGTAATGCTCAGTCCGTTATACGCAACCTATTTTCTAACTTAGAAATAGTTTACAATAATGAATTATAACAAATAGTTGCGATTAAGTTAACATAATAATAATAATAATAATCGTAACTACTAAATAGTTGTAGCGTTCAGATGAATTTCGGTATGTTGGTTTTTCTGTCTTTAACATTTTGTATTATTTATTTATAACTAACTGAATATTTGAACAATTAATAATCTTTTATTATTGTTTTGTGGCTTTGGTAGTATAAGCTTAACTAAGTTTTTTTTGTGTAACTATATGTATATATGAGTAAACTAATACTTAACATTATTTATTTATTTAACTAAATAATTATAATTTATTCATTGCACTTAATGTTCTGATATTTGTTGATGATTCTATATGGAATAGTGATATTTTCTTTGTTTTTATGGAAAATCTAAAATTTATTGTTAACTAATGTTTATTGTAAATTTTATTTTTACTCGATTTGAAATAAAAGTGCACGGTCTTAAGGTATCTATAAATGCAAATTAAAATCTAAGAAAAATATTAATTAACTTAATAATAAAATGTTTATAATAATTCTTAATAATTAAGCAACTATTTGTTTGTAAAATTAAGAAAGATATGCAGTGGAAAAATCTATTTTCGGTTATATAACAGCAGGGGGTAGAGTGGTTTCAAGATTTACATGAGGGGACAAGACGGAAAAATACAGATTTTCAATGCACGTGCGCGACTGTAAACAGATAATATCGCCAGATTTCCGCCCCGCCCGAATTTTCCCAACGCTTTGAGTCGTAAAACTGGGGACAAGTAGGGTGATATCTAGAATTTTATAGTTTGCAACTGGCCCTATTAGCCTATAGTTTTAAGGAAAATTATACTCAGTGACATTTCGAGAGGCGCGTCTCCGAAGGGAAACGGCGACACTTAAGATTTCACTTGGTATATTATCTTGTTTACTAAGAAAAGCCTCTGGAAACGAAAAAGCCGAAAACCCAGAAACTTGTAGGTATATCGCGGAGAGATTATTTTTAGTGTGTGAACCTTTTTGTAGACAGACGGATGTTCGTGCATATACAATCTAATGTACGCACAGCGTATCGCGTCGTTAGTTTGGCTTTTGATATTATTTTCCGAGAAAAAAAAAATTTTGTTTTAGAAAAAGACGGCGACGTTACAATACCCTCGAACTTCTCAGATGATGATCATGTACCAGATGCAGTGCGCGAAGCAATTTACACATCAGACCCACGATTTTACACGGACGAAGAAGCGAATGTGGACAATGTACTGAGAAAGAGTGTTCAAAAATTAATAAAACGAGCACAACGAAAACTACAAGAAACATCAAACAAAGATGACACAGGGAACGAATCAGACGTTGAAAGTGTAACTGACATAATGAGACCACCACCAAGAAGAACACTCTCAGTGACGCCAACAATAAACAGCGACAGTCCTACAGCCAATAGCACGCCGAGAGGTAAAATCAGAAATCGAAAGAAATTAGGAGTGCTAAGTAAAATAAAGGCAGAAGAAGGATCAATAATAGATATAAGATTTTCAAAATCACCTGAAGTGACAAAGCCTTTTCTCCTGCCCACACCACCAGACATGGAGCCACTAAACAAAGACTACACTGCAGCAAGAAACGACCATGAATCGGAGGATGCCGTGACACACATAACCAATGAATTCAAGAAAATTCCTCACAATATAATCACCATAAGAGAATGCCTCACGCACAAAAGAGAACATTGTTCACTTCCTATCAGCAGACTGTGACAACACGTGGTCCGTGACTAGACTACTAGTAGAGATTGGAGCCATAGACCTAATTAAAATAAAAAGTAGAAAGCCGAAAATAGGACAAGTCCTAGTTACGCCATTTAAAAAGCACCACATATTCACGGTAATAATAAAAGACAGATATTTCAATGTAATCAAAATGGAAGATCTGAATAGAGCGCTTCAGAATTTAAAAGAATCACTCGTCAACAAAAAAAACAAAAGTTTCCGAGTAGCCAGAATAGGGGATATATTAGACCAATTGGACTCACCGACCACATTAGAGATGATTTACAAACATTTTCATCAAAGCGGAATAAGAGTGACAATGTGTTACGGGAAAGCAGTAGTACCAGCTGAGAAACGCAGAAAAGAAATAATCAGCCACCTTCACGACAGCCTGACAGGAGGACACAAGGGAATCAATCAAACTTATCAGAAAATAAGGGAACGATATTATTGGCCAAGAATGAGGAATGATGTTCAGGATTACATCCGAAGATGCACAAGCTGCCAAGAGCAGAAAATAGAGAGATTCAAGACAAGAGAGCCAATGATAATCACGGACACTCCAATGGATGCATTTGACAAAGTTTCAATCGACACAGTTGGAAAGCTCAAAATGACTCCAAGAGGCAACTGTCTGAGCCATACCAATCAAGAACCTTAATGCTACGACAATAGCTGATGCACTAGCAAAGTATCTCATTTGCCAGTTTGGAGCAACAAGAGCCATACTCTCAGACAGAGGCACCAGTATCCTCTCCAACATAGTCGAATCGCTCCTCAAATTGTTCAAAATTAATCATCTTACAACAGGATACAGACCGCAAACAAATGGATCATTAGAAAGAAGCCACACCCCACTTATAGAATTTATTAGAATATACTTCGAAAGATACGACGATTGGGACCATTTAACTCCATTTGCGACGTTTACCTATAACACTAGCGTGCATGCAGCCACTAACTTCACCCCATTCGAACTAGTTTAAGGACGAATAACGCGTTTCCCGTTGAGAATACCGTCTGATGAAAAATTAAAAACATATAATGTTTACATGCGCGACTTAGTATTAAGGTTAGAAGAAATGAAAATCTTAGCAGGCGAAACCCAAATAGCGAACAAGGTTAAAACAAATGAAAGATATGATAAAAAGGTTAAAACATTTAAGGGTAAGGTAGGTGGATATGCGAGACTAATCAATGAACCCCGTGTAAGTAAATTTGATGCTTATAGAAATAAACCGCTGAAAATAATCGAGTTTCTAGGTAGGAAAAATTTCATTTTAGAGTACCCTAACGGTAAACGTATACGATAACATATAGATAAACTAAAACCAGTAGAGGATAAGTCCGATGATGATAATACAAATTCCCTCGACTAATCAATAATAATGTTACAGGATGAGAATTTTAAACATTATAATAATAATACTTAATCTACTCAACGAGAGCAGATGCGAACCCGTATATCAGATAGAATCCCTAAACCCCAATCCTGGAATATATTTTGAAAAATTGAACGTGATTAGAATAAAAAGAGCAACATGGAAACTCAACATGTACATCAATGTGGAAGACTTTATGCAGTCATTCAGAGCAAGAAGTTCGTACAAAGACGTATTTCAAACCTGTAAAACCATAATCGAAGAGAGAAAGTGCTGACACGCTTTACCCATCGACCTAATAGAAATAAAAGAGCAAGAATTGACAAATATCCAAGAAACAATAAAAGAAACGATAGCAACTCTAGGACACACCCAATACCCAACGGCACGACACCCACGAAGTATAAGGGCAAAAAGACTAGTGCCACTAGGCATAATAGGAAGTATAAGCAACAGCTTGTTTGGACTAGTCACCGACGACGAAGTAGAAAATATAAACAAAAATATAGACCAGCTTTTCGAAGATCAGACCTAAATAGTACATCTGATAGACAGCAATTCTCACATAATCTCAACAAAATTCGAAGAATTATACAACATAACCAGCAACTAACACAAAGTGTTACAAGGATTTGAAAGAGAATTAACAAAAACAATTAAAAGCGTTCTACGAGAAAAGGAAGAAATGAATTATCAGGTCGAAATAATGATATATGTAACGCGATTTGAGTCAACACTAGACCACGTCATTAAAAGCAACGAGAAGCTACTAGCAATTTTACAAAAGCTAAAAGAAGGAATAATGCACCCAGAACTCATGAAACAAGATGTGCTCCATCAAATGAACATGGACGTAAAAAAAGGGTGAGTGGAGGCTTAGAATTCCCAATACCGCCAGAGCACATGAGAGCAGTAGAGTTAGCCAAAATATCGGACATCGATGCCATACACCAAAACGAACGGACGCTAGCCGTGCTGCATTTACCACTGGTAGATCGAATGCCATACCAATTGTACAGGATGCACCCAATCAATGTGCCACAAAATATGAAAACCAAGACACTAGGTCAAGCCTTCATAAAACCGTCCCATGAATACATAGCTATCAGCTACGATCACACGAGATAATCAAATTCAATGAAGAACAGAGACAAACCTGTATTGCAACACACTATGCAGACATATGCCCGATCCTAGGAGCACTCAGAAACGTACCCGAATCCAGAGACTGTGAGATAACATTACTTTTAAATCCCAGTCAGAATGCAATCAATCACTGCGACATACGATACATGATGAACATGCAGACACAATGGACGTATTTAGAATATGACAGATCATGGCTCTATTTCACGACCGAACCAGAAACATTAAACATCATATGCCAAAACAAACACGAAATCAAAATAACAATAAAAGATATAGGAATTGTGCACGTAGCTCCTACTGGCATAGCAACAACCGCAGAAGCCACAATAACTGGAGAAATCACCAGGAACACAGAATACACCTATTTGTACAAACCAGTTATAAATCTCAAAATAACAGATATTTATCCGTCCCTAAATAAAGACAGCGACATAGAAGTTCATAGCTTGGAAACAACAAAGTTGTTAACTCCCCACACAGTTAATAATGACGAAAAATCGTTACACGAAATAATGAGTCAGAAGAAATAGGCGAACACAAAAGGCAGAATTACAGAAATGACAGAACACTATACGGAAGTGTGACCATCCAATTAGCAATCGTAGCAATAATAGTAGCAATAATCATAAAAATGAAATGTTTAGGCAAATGCCAATGTCTCAATAAAAGACATGCCTACCCACCACCCAAAAGAAAAGATTAGAGACGAAAACTCATCCCAAAAGATGAAGAAGTCGAACTCGAAAACATCTCAATCACTCGCGTAAACCCCAATACCCCGCATTGAGATCGCAAAACCCTTGAAAGCGAAACCTCAAAAATCACAAAAAAAATATTATTATTGCCAAAACAAGAAGCAGAATGCTTATAATTTACCAAAATTTTGAACAAAATTTAAGCATGAATTTTCACAGGAAGCTTGTATATAGTCAAACAGCGCATAGTCAAAAATTGTTAATAACGATAACATAATCTAATTACAGAACAAAAAAAAAAAAAAAAAAGAAGAGAAACAATGTAATCGAGACCAAGAACCACCATATCAATGTTCTGTGATGTAGACATTCCACTATCGAATATAGTAAAAGAATTTGAGAATATAGGAGAACCTCAAAATGCTTATGTAGAAAAACACAAATACGAAATGATCAGAATCAATATAAATCCGAAATACCAGAGACCCTCAAAGTAATAGACGACGATTTAAATGATAACGATATGATTATAGATTAGGAAAAGTAAGCAATGAGATAAGACCAATTAACACGTGTAAATGAGAGAATGAATGAATGAACACAAATATGTACCCATTAATCATTCAACCATATGACCCCAATTTAAGACATTTGATCATTATTTCTATTTTATTTTTTTTTTTTTTTTTTTTTTGTTATTTCGGAGAAATGGACCAAATTCTGACAAGATTCGTCACCGAAATGACTTACGACGAGGTAGTGGACCAAGTCACCATAGTCTTTAAACCAGCAGGAAGTCTACCGGCAATAATGAAAGTGCTAAACGCACACGGACCCAACAACACCATCCAACTTCGAGTGATGCACCAGGCACCAAAAGAAAACGCAGCAATACTTACAATTAGATTCAGAACAAAGACAGATGCAGCAACGCTAATCAACAAATACGAGACAGCTAAACAAAATACAATGACAGTCGAAGAACAGGACGAAACAACGGACTCAGACAGCTCGAGCACGGACACCTACAGTGGCAGTAGCATTACTAACAAAACTGAGGACACAAGTACTGATACGGACGAGGACGCCACGCAAAGTAACGAAGACAGCGACAGAAACAAACACCACTCCACATACGGCCCCCAATAAAAGTGAACTTGACAGACTCCCACACAATTACAGCCACATATAGAGGAATGTAAATCGACGCAGAAGTACTCTTTAGGCAATACGGACCGTGCAACACAGAACACTACGCAACGACAGCAGACGACATTAAAGGTATGTCGGCACGGTACCAAATGAAGAATCACGCGCTAAAAGTGACCAACTTGTACAGACACCTCATACAACGAACGGACGAAGACATACAAAGACCTCAAGAACAAGCACAAGAACAAACACCACAGACAATAGAACGAGTGCGAGCAACTGACACCATCTGCATAAGGCCACCACGGACATAAGACAGACAATCACTAACAGAAATATTTATGAAATACGGAGAGATAACGGACATACGACGAACACAACCAAATGACAAAGACACACGCTACACTGTTTTTATACAATACAGGAACGAGGACAGTGCACACAGAGCAATGAGAGAAACAGACCCCGCATACGCACCCAACTGGGCGTATCACCGTATAGCACAACAAACAACACAATTGAAAGAGACGCAGACAGAGACAAAGAAGCAAGAGAAGAAGACTATAAATGTACAGGACAACCAACAACCACAACGGAAGCGACAACGATGGATAGTCGACCCAAGCAACAATACGAAGCTATACATCATCGCACCACATGACACAACTGAAAGAGAGTTCAATACGGATTTTCAGAGATACGAAGCAACAGAACACGTGGCTCTGACAAATGGAAAAAGCACCAAAATATGATACGTCATATATAGCAGAAAAATAGACGCAATCGACGCCAAGCTTAATGGACCGCAAAAGTATAAAATAGACTGGAAATTAACGACACGCACCGATGAAACATCCCTACATTTCGCATCCGGCGACCAAATACCCAAACAAATCTTTGAATATCACGAACGCGACTGTACTATAGCAACACTGCGAAGAAGACTACAAAACGAAACAGGAGCCACCACAGCACAACCATCAGAAGAGCCACAGCCATGCACCAGCAGACAAGAGAACGAGAAAAAAGAAGCTACCTCAATCCAAACATCAAGAGACCCAATATCAATACACCGAGCCTTGTACGTCGACCGCTACTCATCAAGTGAAGAAGAGCTCAATGAAACGGAAATGGCCAGAGAAACAAAAGAAAAACAGCCAGAAAAAGAAACAACAGACCACTACGACCAATTTCGTGAAAACATGTGACAAGACATGACCAAAATAGACTTTAAGACGATATTGGACATTAGTTTTTAAGTAACGACACTGCGACACTAGTTTTAAGTTAAATTTAAGGGACCAACACGTGCCAAAAATTGTTCTGTCGTCGATAAGAAAATGTAAAAATAAACAAATTACCATTAATGTAAATATAGAAAATATAATATACTTTTGAATTGTCTTTATATAAATTAAAACAGGACCTTATTACTTGCCAATTCAACCTTATCCAAATAATATAATTTATTATGATATTGATATAATGTTAGATCTTAAGCAATAATAATATAAACTATTTCAACGAAACTAACCCAAATGAAATAAAAACTAGCAAATAAGTTACTAACACATAATAATAAGTAAGAATAACAAAAATATCAGCAGCAGGTTAATACATACAAATTTACTAACAATAGCAGCTAAGCCTAAAAATAATAGTTTATTACGGTACAAGAGACGAAAGTCGAAGTTTCGCCAATGCGTGAAGTTGGCGCCCGAGGCGAAGCCGAGGGCGTCATTCACAGAGTGAAGGGCCTTCGACTTTCTTCTCGCGTACCGTATACTATTTTTCTTGATCTGCGGTGGAAATTACGTTTCCCTAATTATCCTCATCGTAAAATTTTGTTTCGGCGCGTTGGTTTTCGATGCCCGCCCCGACATTTGCGGCACGAGCGCAGCGAGTGCTGCTGGTCGAGGAGCGGGTATCGAAAACATCACGTATATAATTTTAATAAATTAATTGCATCAAAAAGGTTATGTAGGAATATTTTTATTGTTTATCATCCGGAGATTCGCTGAACATAAAGGAGCCGTTGTTGAATGTACAGTTATTGAATGTACAGTTATTGAAAATACAGCGTTTATCTTGATCAAATTGAGCATCTATAAAATTCCTTTTTCTTTTATTTGGCGTTTCAATGGGTCGAACAATATCCACTTTTATCGGAGGATGCGATAAGAAAGCTTTATGACTATTTTAAATAGACCACTAAATTCTTTTCTTCTGAGCTTGAAAGGGATTTTTGATTCTTGATTTTCCAGTTTTGGTATGTCTCATAGACCAATAAGTATCGATCACCTAATTTTTTTGGCAACGTTTCGCTTTGAATTATAATATTTGCTTCTACGTCAAATTTTCTACACACTTCTTCCTCATCTTCAGATTCGTCAGATGAGGATAATTGATTGTTAATCAACAATCTCTTATCCATTTTATCAATTAAAGCAAAATAAAACGTGTACGGCAATGTAAATAAAACCTCTAAAAGACACTACTATCAACGATTCGCCGTTGCCTAGTTACCGAGTGAGAAGCGTGCGTGGCGAAAGTCATTGCAATGGGTAAATGTGATTCTTTCGCTATCGAAAACAATGGCGAAACTAGGTACTTTCTACCAGCGGATCAAGAAAAAGTAGATTGTACCAGACCATCAATGACAGTGAGAGTGACCACGGGGCAGAGCCAAGACAAAAAAAAATTTAAATAAACAACTCATCCGTACCGTATCATCATCCTAAAACAAGCTAAAAAGTCAAGTCTACATAAAAGCAATAGCAATATTTGCCGCTTGCGTACCAAGAGCTTCCAATTTTCTTTAAGAGAGCCGACCTGTCCCGTAATAGTGCATGTGAATGACTAGACATTCAACGAGAAAGCATTGTTCTTTCTTTTCGAAAAATCAAACACCGCGATAGCTGTTTGACAGATCCTTGAGATCAATGGACATATAAAGACCAGACCCCGCAGATAGTCTGCAGCACAGACAAAATTCGACATCTACAAATTAGAGCAGCTTGCAAATGCACTTGCAAAAGCTTGATCCTACCCATGTTCCAAAATTTCCTAAAACACCTTAACCAGTAGATTACCCCAAATGACCCCATGATCATTGATCAAGCACCACACAGACTTGGCTCGTCAGCGTGTCACTCGTGTCTAACCACTCACCCTTAGGCATATGTGTTTGTCGAGGACGACAAACGTTTTGAAGGGGGGGAGGATGTTAAGTGACGAAGTTCCTGGATAAATCATTCAGAAACATTATATAAAAATTACACAAGACAGCAGGAAAAATCTAGAAACTTGGACGCTTAACTAAGCCTCAAGGAATGTACCCGAAACCATAAACAAACTTCTCCTTCCTCGGCTGAAGCGCGCGTGCACAGTCGACGCTGCAGTTTAGCCGCTGACCATAGCACAGGCCCATAAGGTCTAATGCATAAGACAGAGAGCGCGGCTAAGCTGAAGTGAGAAGAGAGGAGAAGTAAGCACCCTGCGTGGGAGAAAGCTTCTACGCTCTCTCTTCAGCGTCACCTCCCCCAATCTTCATTTCAGTGTGTAATCGTCTGGAGTACAGACGTTGGATTTTTCTAAGTTTGAGTTTCTTCCTTTGTGTTCACGACTAAACATAAGTCATTTCAATCGGGTATTTAAATTTAAATTTTGAGTCTCATTTCATCTTTCTTAATTTTTAAAACATCTTTTTAATCATTATAATCGATTATTGTCGTTCATTTGCGTGTTGTTGAAAGGGAATAAAAATAAAATCTGGAAGTGTAATATCAGTGTCGGTCTTTTATGTAAATCCATTCTGCCCATTCTGTCGTCATACCATTCCTTGGAGAAACACGTTACGAGAACGAGCGAAGCTACAAGAATATATATAGGTGCTATTTGAGGGGTTCGCTAATCCAAATTGACGTCTGAACATTTTCCACGAATTTTCCACACTAATAACAAGTAAGTTTGTTTCACCTAGAATTTCTAAATTTATTATTCTTTTTAACAAACTCAAACAGTTCTGGCGCGATAATCAGTCATACTGATCTCGCCCGTATGGGAGAGTTAATGAGCAACCGCGGTATTCAAAATAATCTAATTGTTAGCCGGTGAATTAAGCTTTACCCTAACAGTTCCCAAGAAGAAGAAGGATGGAAAAATTCATTTTTGTATTGACTTCCAAAAAATTAATGCAATCACGATTGGCCAATTTACAACAGATTGAATTTTCTTTGAATCAGCTAACTTTTCATCTTTAGAAATAATGTATCCTATATATACGACTTACCTGCTGAATAAAATACATTTCTTTTTGTTAAGACATGTGCTTCGAGTCCCTTCGGTAGTCCTAGGGAAAGCGTCTTTATTTTAGCGGGCCCAAGTTTTTGACGGCGTTTAATGAGTAGAGCTTCATTTCTAGGCGACAACTTGTGAGAGAAACTCACACCAGGACCTGATAGTTAGGAGATTTCAATAATGTCATAATATCCGATCATTAATAATTTCCCAGTTTATTTTTGCTTTTATTTCTAGCAGCCTTCGGTTACGTCCGGAACATTGTCAAATCAAGACTCGAGAAGAGGATAGGAAAATCACGGCTTTCTCAATTGGAAAAAATGTATGGCAATTTAGTGTTATGCTTTTCGGTTTCTGCAATGCATTGGCCACTTTTCATTGTTTGATAAAGAAGTTATTCAGACTATCTTTCGAAATTCTGTTCAGTTTATTTAGATGATGTCATGTTATTAGGAAAGTCATTCGATGAGATGATATCTAATCTGAAAAAGATATTTGCTTGTTATCGAGAAGCATGATTACGTATTAACAAAAAGAAATGTGTTTTCTTCAGCAGATAAGTCGAATATATAGGACACATTATTTCTAAAAAAGAAAAGTTAGCTGAGTCAAAGAAAATTCAATCTGTTGTAAATTGGCCAATTCCTCATAACAAAGGTGGTTATTATAGGCCTCTTATTGAAGGATTTGCTGATATAGCAAAACCATTGTATAAATTAACTGAAAACGTTATTAGGACTGATCATTCTTCTTTCACTTGGTTATTGTCGTTTGAAGAACTAGATAAACAATTTGCTCGTTGGTTAAGGAAATTGGATCCGTATGACTACAAACAAATTATTTACAGGAAAGGTAATTAACATGGAAATCCCGATGGACTATCAAGACGACCTTGTGAAGATTTTTTATGTAAATATTGTTCCAGAGTAGAAGAAAAATTCAATAAAGAGACTTTTTGCCGTATCTACATCTACACTATATTAAAATTTTATATTCGGTCTATTTTGTAAAAACCCTCCAAAACTCGTAAAAAGAAAAAAATTAGATCTGTTCTACGGTAGAAATGTTCTTTAAACTTAAATTATTCAAGGTACTGAAAGAAAATATTAAATGTATCAAATTTTAATTAGTTTTTAGCAGTGGAAGAAGTTAAAAAATGTCCGTTTATCCATCCATCCTTCCAGATTTTTTTTTTGCATTTATTTCACAAAACTTGATGTAGTTTGTTAACAAAAAACTATTAATTGGTAAAGACAAATACATATAATAAAAATATACATTTCTACCAAAAAACATTTTTAAGATTTGGTCCAGGTAGATTGGAAGCTGTTAAAACAATAAAAAAAGACGCAATTGATTAATTTTTTTTATTTTTGACATATATTTCCTGGTAGAAAATTAATGGTTGAAAATTGTTCAAAAGTTAAGTTTAATTGGCCAGTTTTATTAAATTTTAATGTAAAAAAATTAATTTGAATATTGCTAATATTTTAGTGATGCGTATTCACCATCATACCACACCAGTATTATTATTAAGTTAAAAATTGTTTTTCCCTTTTTTTGGTATTAAAACGTATATATGTCTTACTACGAATATTAATTATGACAAATTTTAAGCAAAAGTTTCGTTTTATCATGAGTTAATGCGTCATATCTATGCATTTAAAACGGTTAAACGCTTATTTAGTTAAATCGTTAACCACAACTCAGCTAAGTATCTTAAAACTTAACTTATTAACCGTTAACATTTCTACCAGGGTTATTACACACACAGACCCACACACCCACACACACACATACATACACACATACACACACACACATACAAATAGATGAATAAAGATTATTTTAAAATTGGTCCAGATGAAAGTGATGCTGCGATTAAATATTTATGCAGATATGCTGCTTTTTTTTAAGTCATCTATTTGTAAATATGCGATGACGAATGCTTTGTGTATTCGTGATTATCGTAAGATGTAATCAATAAATTTGGTCCGCATAAAAGGGATGCTGCAATTAAATATTTGTGCAGATATAATTTTTTTTTTTTAAGTTATTTGTTTGTGAATATGAGATGACGTTTTATGTATTCATGCATATCACAAAATGTTATCAGCAGATTCGATTCACATAAAAGGGGTGATACAAATAATTACTCGTGCAAATATAATCATTTTTTTTAAATTTTGTGTTCATGACATATAATAACGAATGCTATAAGTATTCATTCATATAAGATAAAATACGGACTTTCGGTCGAGATTTCGAAAGGAATCCTGCAAATAGTTATTTTTGCAGGTATTATCCTTTTTCATAGCGCAGGTATAATCATTTTGTTTATTGGTGAACAAATACAATTTTCTCTTTACGTACTTTATTATAACGTCATAAATACACTATAAGTACAATAAACATTCATAACATGTTACGTAGCAAGTATCTTGAAAATTATTCCTAATTGATCAGTATATAATTTAACTTTATGTTAAGTAAGTCCTTCATTGACAAAACAAAATCTTCTTGCTTCATTATGATTAAATATAATAAACCTGACTTTGGTTGACTGATCTTAGTTTTATATTTATCTGTTGTTTCGTTGCGGAATACATTAAACTTGTCTAACCTTTTCCTTTTTTAAAAGTTAATTTTTTTATGTTACTAAATGAGTGTTTCTAAAAAAGTTAAGAAAAATGTGTAGAAATCCGAATGTAGCTGTTTTGGGAACAAACTAGTGAACGTAGAAGACAGCAATTATGAAACTAAGAAAACTGCTTAGAACTATGAAAAAACCGTTGTCTTTACTTATTAATAGTATTGTCTGTTGTATTCATTTTTTTAATTTATTTTCTAAATTGTAAAATTGTACACCTGAATAAAAATCCAACTGAAGTACCTAGCAAACTATTGTTAGGGTAAAACTTAATTCACCGGCTAACATTCACATTATTTAATATACCGAGGTTGCTCATTAACTCTCCCATACGGGGGAGATCAGTATAACCGATTATCGCTCCAGAACTATTTGAGTTTGTCAAAACGAATGATGAAATTTAGAGATTCTAATTGAAATAGACTTACTAGTTATTAATGTGTGTGGCTCGTGGAATGTGTTTAGACTTCGAATTTGGATTAGTGGAACCCTTGAATGCCTCATATATATATTATTGCAGCTTCGCTCGCTCTCGTGACGTATTGCTCCAGCAAATACTTTGACAACAGGATAGCCAGGATAGATTTACGTAAAGGACCGACACTGATGTAACACTTTTCAGACTTTATTTTTTCATTCGTTTTCAAAACACGTAGATGAGCGACAATGGCTAATTATAATGACACAAATTAACAAAGATGAAGTAAGACTCAAAATTTAGATTCTATTTATTAATTACTCAATTAACGTTATTTATCTGTCTAATAGCGAACACAAAGAAAAAAAAACTCAAAGTTAGAAATCGAATCGAACGTCTGTACTCCAGACGATTACACACTGGAATGAAGATTGGGGGAGGTGACGCTGAAGAGAGAGCATAGAAACTTTCTCCCACGCAGGGTGCTTACTTCTCCTCTCTTCGCACTTTAGTTTAGTCGCGCTCTTTGTCTTATGTATTAGTCCTTATGGGCCTGTGCTATGGTCAGCGGCTAAACTGCAGCGTCGACTGTGCAAGCGCGCTTTAGCCGAGGGAGGAGAAGTTTGTTGATAGTTTAGGGTTACTTCTTGCGTTCGTTAAGCGTCGAAGTTTCTGGATTTTTCCTGCTGTCTTTGTTTCATTTGGTTTAATATTTCTGAATATTCATCCAGAAAGTTCGTCACTTAACATCCTCCCCCCCTTCGAACGTTTGTCGTCCTCGACAAACGAATATACCTAAGGTTAAGTGATCTGACAGGGGTGACAGCTGGCGAGCCAAGTTTAGGTGCTGATTTTATTTTTAATCGATTAGAAGTGGTGTAAGGTGTTATCTGAAAATTTGTGGATCTAGGATGGGATCAAGCTTTTTTTTTTTTTTTTTTTTTTGTAGCTGCTCTAAACTGCATAAATTTAATTGTGCCTATGCTCGAATTACTGTGTGATCATGTGTCTGATCATCTTGGATTACAATTGCATCCATTGAACAACCCTTGCGGTGTTCATTTGATTAAAGAAAGAACACTCACTGCTTTCTCTTAGAATGTACGGAACATTCAAATTTGTGCTCTGATTGGGTCGCGCTTTTCCAAAAAAAAAAGAAATTTGGAAGCTATTGATAAGCAATCGGCAAGATTTCTTTATTATTTTTTTTTTATTTGTCATTATTATTAGGCTTGCTTGCCTTCAGCTTGTTTCGGGATAATGATATGGGTTTGGGTGGGTTGTTTGTTTTCTCTCTTTGAATGAAACTGTCAAGAATGGTCTCGTACAAAAACTTATTCTAATTTTAACTTATGTGCTACTGTTAGTAATGCGTATCTCTTAATTTCGTTATAACCTGTTGCTAATGTTTCATATGAATTTGTTATGATTTACTCGCTAATTTAATATTTCATTTTGTTAGTATTGCTTAAATATTTCATTTTGTTATTGCTTATAGTCTAATATGTGTATTATTATAAATTATATTATTATAAATATTATATTACTCGCTAATTTAATATTTCATTTTGTTATTGCTTATAGTCTAATATGAGTATTATTATAAATTATTGGGTCAGGGTCTTGTGGTGTCGGTGTTGTTTGTCTCTGGTCCGTTTCTATTTGTGTCGTGGATGCTGTTCTTTTGTCTTTTAATCTCGGTTTTAAATGATACATTTGGCAGTTTTGTACATGGTCGTCAAAGCTTTGTTTCGGTATCTGGTCTTCGCATAAGAAATGGATTACTGTGTGGTTTGTCTTTGGCCTCCATTTCCATCTTATCGTGTATTTCATTGGTCCGTTCAGTTTTGCGTCTATTCCGTCGACTTTATTTTTGTAGGTTATGTATGCCTCCTTCCCTTTAGTTGTGCCGTCTACTAGTTCCATGTTGACTATTTCTCCAAATGTTTTAAAGTCGGTCTCTAACTGTTCTAGTGTCGTGTCTGGTTGTGTTAGGATGAGTAGTTTTGTGTTGTTACCGGGGTCGACAGTCCAATTCGTAGATTCTTGTTTCTGTTCTATTTTGTCTTGTACCTTTTTGGTATCTGTTGGGCGTGTTGTAGATTCCGTCGATTTGTACACCTTGTTATAAGCTGTTCTTGTCCAGTATGTCTTGTGAGTCTGTTCTATTGCTTTGTTTGCACTGTCTGGGTTCTCAAATTGAATGAATGCGGTGTATTTCAAATGTCCGGGTTTGGGTTCTAAAGGTCTTATTTCTATGATGTCTCCGAATTGTGAGAATGCATCTGTCAAGTCTTGTCTTGTCATATGTTCGGGCACTCGTATGCATATGGTGTCTGATGTTTCAATATAATCTACCGTTTTCTCCTGAATTGTTTGTTGCTCTGTCGCTGGTTCTTGTATGTCATCGTTCGTCTGTTGTATGTAGTCTTTGTATTTGTTAATCACTTTGATCGCATGATTCTTCATCTGATACCTAACTACTATGGCTTTTATGTTGTCGTCCGTCGTTGTGCGGTGTTCTGTATTGCAAGGTCCATGTTGTCTAAATAAAGCTTCTGCGTCTATTGCCATGCCCCTATATGAGGCTGTTACTGTGTAGGCGTCCATTAGGTTTACCTTTAATAAATGTACATTGTCGTGTGGATTATATTTCAAGTGGTGACTGTTGTAGTGTCCGTCTCTGTTGTCGTTATCCGCCGTGTTGTCATTGTTTCCGTTAGCGTTCTCGTCATTGATTGTATTGTCGCGTGCGTCGTTATTTGTCAGTTTGTCTCCGGTTACATTGTTGTGGTCATTGAGGTCACTGTCGGCGTTTCCTTTGTCTTCATTGTCAGTCTCAAAGCTACCGTTTAGTGATATGCTGTCTAGATGTCCGTCATAGTTAGTCATTAGTATTGCTGCGTCTGCTCTCGTCATGTACTTAATTGCTACTGAGGCTGCATCGGGTTGTGGTCCTGTGTGATTGAGACGAAACTCTGTCATAGTATAGGGTCCATATTGATTCAACATATTCAGGACTGCTGGTAGTTCTGATGCTTGTTTGAGCTCTATCCTCACT
>QLSS01000856.1:0-27369 GCA_024372645.1 Trichomalopsis sarcophagae | reverse complement strand
TGTCCCTGACGAGTTATGAGCGGTGCCCGTTTAAATTGGGTCACCCTTTATAGTCATATATATATATATATGACTATAAAAGTATTTTTAGGAAAAGCTGAGAAAATTTGACAACAAAAGTATATGTATGTTATTTGTGAAAAATGCTTCCCGGAAGAGCTATGAATTAATTAAATCATGATAAAAACCCGAAAATTGCCAAAATTGACATATTTGGCTCAAAGATATTTTGGAAAAAAGTAATTTAAAAATCTGAAAAAATTTAGGTGCATTGGAAACACTTTTTGGAACATATTTACTGCGGGCTGCAGAAGAAAAAAAAATTTAACGGTCGATCACACAGAGAACCACCCATATATATTGTTATGAGTGAAGAGTGCAACGAAAAATTGACGGACCCCGGGCTTGAACCGAGATCCTCTGACTTGCAAGGTAGACACTCTGTCGTCGCGTATTATGAGAAATATCTCAGATTTATGGTTGGATACAGAAAAATGTTTTAGACAATAGTTGCAGAGGTCAAAGGGGGTCAACTTTTGGTACCAACAACTTTGATCTTGAACTTGTTTTTGAAGGTCATTTCAAGATCAATATCATTTTTTTAAATAGGAATACCTACTTTTGACTCCAGATTTGAAAAGTGCAGAAAATTTTACGTTCAAAATGATATTTTCAACAAGGTCACGGAAGGTCATATGAAGGTCAAATTTACAAAAATTGTTAAATAATGTGTGTTAGCTCGGAATAACGGTTGGAAATATCAAAATGTTTTTAAAAAACGTTGCCAAGGGAGGAGAGTTTCACTTTCTGGTTGCAATAACCTTGACCTTGAATTTGGTTCTCCAGGTTATGTCACGGTCAAAGTGATTTTTCAAGCGAGAACCCCTGCTTTTGATTTCCATTTGGTAAAAATAAGAGAATGCCCGTTGGAAATGCAGATGTGAATCCACTTTGGCACCGAACAGTTGATAATCAACATCGTTGGAGTAATAGATTAAAATGGTCCACCCTGTATATATATATACATATACTAGAGGGGGGGGGGGTTCGCCCCTGCTCGCTCCTCTCACCAACCCCCAATTTTAACTTTAAGGGCAAATTTTATTTAAAAATTATGTAATATTTTTGTTGTTTTTAGTATAAGTAAAAACATTATCTTAAAAATTAATAAAAAAATAATAAGTAATTCTAAATATAATATAATATAGATATATGCAGCAACATTATCAAAATGCAATGGCCATAACTAGAGCTAAATTTTGACTAGATTTATTGATTACCATGACTTGTAATCCTGTTTGGAAGAAGAATTAAAAATGGTTTTAAAAGATTTTCCTAATGGTACTACTCCAAATGATATTCCAAATATTACTGTTAGATTATTTTATGCAAAATTGAATTCGTTGTTAAACGATATTTTAATAAACAAAATTTTTGGAGTAGTACTTGCTTACGTGTATACGATAGAATTTCAAAAAAGAAGATTACCACATGCTCATATAGTTGTGACATTGCATCCTAATAACAAGATTATGACATTTGAATCCATAAATAAATACGTTACATGGACCACACACACAGATACATCTCCTTCCTTAAAAAAAAAATAAAACTAGCAAAATTACAACTACTTATGCTAAAAAATTTCCGTAAGAATTTTGCGAGAACACAACTTTTACAGAGAACGGTTATCCATTATATCGTAGACGAGATAATACATCTGAAAATTACACGTATTCAACAAAAAAGTATAAACAAATTATTCCAGTTGATAACCGTATGGTCGTTCCTTAAATGTTGAAAATTGTGCATCCATTCAAAGTATTAAATATATATTTGATTATGCAAAATTTAAAAAATGGATAAGAAAGAAAATGATGAACCAGGTGTTGTAGTTCATGATGAAATTACTCAATTTATTGATGGAAGGTATTTGAGCGGAATAGAAGCTGCTTTCTACTACAAGAATTTTCATTATGTGGTAGAAGCCATACTGTTACACGTTTAGCAGTTCATACTAAAGATCAACAAAAAATTATTTTTGAAGGACATAAAGAGTCAGAAGCATTACGCAATACGCAAACAACATTAACAGCGTGGTTTAAATTAAATAAAACAGATGATTTTGCAAAAAATATTAAACATGTTGAAATTCCACAATATTACAAATTTGATCAAAAAATGAAATCTTGGATAAAACGATCGCGTAATTATAAATATGGTGCCATTGGACGATTAAATGTAGTATCTCCAAAAGATAGTGAAAGATTTTTTCTGAAGTTGATACTAAAGCGAATGAAGGTGCTACTTTTTTTGAAGATTTGCGAGCTTATGATAATGCACTGTATCAAACTTATAAAAAAGCAGCACTTGCTATGGGTTTAGTAGCTGATGACTCTTGTGTTTACAAAATTTTTTAAGAGTCCTGTCAAATAATGTTGCCCTTTCAATTGCGTAAATTTTTCGCTTGGTTCCTATGAGCAGAAAACATACAAGAAAATACAATTTGGAATATGTTTAAAAATATTTTTACTGAAGATTTAAAAGAAACTAAAGAAAATAATGCTTTATCTCACATTCAAAGTATATTAGAAATAGAAGGAAGATGTCATAAGGATTTTAGTTTACCTGAACCTGATAATTTTATTGATTATGATGATATGTCTTCCGACGATAAAGCAAAGTTCCACTATTTTCAACAAATGGTAAGTCAATTAAACAAACATCAACACTCTATTTTCACAGAACTCATTAACAGTAAAACTAAAATTTATTTTATTGATGGCCCCGGAGGTCCATGAAAAACTTTCTTATACAAAATTTTAATACACTATATATACTAATATTTCATTAAACAAACAAGTTTTATCAATGGCTTGGACTGGTATTGCTTCTATATGATTACCAAAGGGAATGACAAGTCATAGAACATTTAGATTACCTTTAGATTTGGATAACGTAGATACTGCTTTTTTGAAATTGGAATCAGACAAAAAAAAATTAAGGTCAGCTGATTTAATCATTTGGGATGAAGCATCTATGATTCCGAAAAAAGCTATAGAAATAATAGATCGAGATCGAACCTTGCAAGATCTATGCTGTAATAAAATACCTTTTGGAGGAAAATTAATGAGGAGGTGATTTTAGACAAATTCTTCCAGTGAGATGAAACATGGTTATAGAAATTCTATCGTTGGGGAAACAATTAAATATCCCAAATTATGGCCTCTTCTGAAAGTTTTGAAATTAAAAAAAAAAAAAATCATTTTAATGATAGAGAATTTTCGTCATTATTATTAGATTTAGGAAAAGGTAAAATTAATCTTAGAAAGAATTTGATTGATTTGAAATGAAAAAGAACCTTAGAATACCTCAACTTTGGAAAACTAACAATGTTTGTGACAAAATTTATAGCAATATTAATCAAAATATTTTTATAAATTCTGTAATTTTAGCTCCTCACAATGAAGATATTAAAATCATTAATGATAAAGTACTAAAATTGTTATATGGCAAATTATGGACCTATTACAGCATAGATTACGCAACACATAAGGATGTATATCAAACCGACGAAAATATTTATCTAAATTATCCAATTGAAATGCTAAATGAAATTAGAGAAGGTATTCCTACTTATAAACTGGACTTAAAAATAAATGCAATAGTAATGTTAATTCAAAATTTGAGTATAACAGATGGTCTATGCAATGGGACTCGTTTAAAAATCGTTAAATTAAATCAATACAATATTGAAGTAGAAATAATTACAGGAGAGAATATTGGAAATAAAGTCTTTATACCGAGAATCACTTTAAATACTGGAGAGAATTCTTCATTTCCATTTGCTCTTCATAGAAAACAATTTCCAATTATATTAGCTTTCGCAATAACAATAAATAAATCACAAGGACAAATTTTTGATTGCTTAGGAATTTTTCTTAGACGACCATTATTTTCTTATGATCAATTGTATGTAGCTTTATCTAGATGGAAAAATCCCAACAAAATATTTATTCAAAATGTATTAGAAGATTCTTCAAAAATCGATAATATTGTGTGAAGTAAGATATTTAAAGATTCAATTCAGAATATATAGAAATTCTTTTACAAATCATTACATATTTTTTGTAGATACATTACGATACAGAGTTTATTATCATTTTTTTCAGACTAGCAGTTTTTCATATTTTGGTTTAAAAAAAAATACTAATTTTTTTATTTAAATATTTATTTTTTTATTTTTACATGCTTTAGCAAGTTATTAACAATTGAATGGGATCCAGTTCAAAATTCATTAGTTCGTATAGAAAATGTTTATCAACACTTAATTGAAGAAGTAAATTATGAACTCTACTTGAATGATTTAGTAAGAGATTACGAAAATAATAAATTGAAAGAGTTAAATTCTCAAATAGAATTTTATGAAGTATTTGATGATGTATCTTCAACATTTTCCAATTTAGATGAAATCCCAACTGATATATCTTTACTATTCAAAAATTCTACAATTCCGTAAAAAAAAAGAATTTATTGCCTAGTGAACTCAAAGATAATAATAATGATGAATATGTTAAAGATATTTTGAATATAAGCAACATTATACATCATATTCAATCAACTACAAAAAAATTGTTGTTTTCACTTTTGTTTACAATTTGGAATAATACTCAAGATTTTTTTTTAGAACAAGGAACAATTGAAATTATTTATAAAGTTATTAATTATATAACTTAATTTATAAAATTGTTTATTTCAGATCGAAAGTATATAAGTCAACATCAGTCATTCTATAGAAATAAGAAAATCATTTGAGTATTTTTTCATAATTTTTTTTTTTTTTTTGTAGAACAGAAAAACTAATGTAGAGCAGGCACACAAATAATCATTAGATAATATGGTAATCGAATTTCGTATTATTATAGGACATGATATATTAATACTTAATTATCTTATAAAAATTTAATGATATTTGTACACTAACACATGAAAAAGGTTTTAATTATTTAATCATACTTTTTATAATTTAATAATATGTATACATAAATAAATAGTAGTGCATTGACAATACGGTATGCTTTTGACAGTACCTCTTGGGTGGTGTGGAGAACTGTCTTCTAAAATTAAGACTTAAGAACGTTGCCCTGGTTTATAAAATGATAAGACTTTAATGAAACTTGAAAGTATGATGTTTAGAGTATTCTGAACTTAGAGAATTTTTTTGGGCATAGGTTATTGTTAGAGTTGAATTGTCATAAGCACTTTCGCTTTTCGTCAGGCTCTTCTACAGGCTCTTTAGCCTGCTCGCATGAGCGACGTCAGCGCTCGCGTCGGGAGAGAGACACGAGTTCCCCCGCCGCTCTGTATCTCGCCGGCTCTCACCAAGAGAGCACGCACGTAGAGTCGTTTCTTTGTATGGAGTATAATAAAGCTTCGTTGCGTCTAAACATTAAATTTGGGTTGTGTGTTTTACTTGTCCACCTCACTCCTACCTTCCATCAGATTATGGGCCAGTGCGCAAGAGTGAAAAGATAAAATCACCGCGTACGCGCGTCTTTGTGTCTCGCACGGCGCTTTTTCCCTCGCAACGATCGCGTGTGTGATGAGGTGACGAGGACGGAAGGACTCAAGGGTGGTGATTTTCACTTAGGAGACCGAACACTGCTCCAACTATGAAGGTATAGGTATAACTAAAGGAAACAATAAACTGATCGAATTTATAGCGGACTCAGGCGCTACTAAGCACTTGAGTAAGTCGAAAATGTATTTCTCTGAGTTTAGAGCTGATGTCAAGTCTAGAATAGAATGCGCGAATAAAGACAGCGACTTTGAAGCGGGAGGTCTAGGAAAAACTAATGTTATAACTAAAGATAATAACACTTTTATTTTGAACAATATTCTATATATGAAAGAGTTATCGAATTATTTACTTTCATTGAGACGATTTGTTCATCAAGGTTTAGAAGTATATTTAAACAATAAAATAATCCATATTTATGATCCTAAATTGAACAAAAGTATATTGTCTGGGGAATATAAGAAATCCTCCTGGACTTTAAAGTTAGTAATTGACAATGCCCTGAGCGATGAATGTATTTCTGCGACTAAAAGTAAGATCTTTTATAATACAAGGAGGAGAAAAATACGAAAGTCACGGAAAGCATCGAAAAGACGATAGCAAATAAAGATCGTAGTAATGTAAATGAAAATTTTGTAAGCGAAAATCTTGGTAAAAGGAAAGCTGAAAATAAATTCGTAGAAACAACAGAAAATAGAAAAACTCATGTTGTGAATGTCAAAGGAAAAGAAATGCCAATCAATAGATCAGAAAATTATACTCAAAGCATGTTATGGCACATGAGACTTGGCCATGTTTCAAAGACCTATTTATTAGCCCTAGCTAAAAACAATAATAATTTATTAAAAATACATGATCTCTTAAACGACACTTCAATTCAAGAATGTAAAATATACCTTCAAGCTAACAGCATAAAGTTACCTTTTACAAAAATTCGCATGAGAGCTACAAAACCGTTACAAATTGTCCATGGTCCTATATCTCACCCCGGCAAACACAATTCGTATTCGTTTTAATAGATGATGCTACTAGAGCAGCACTAGCTTTTCCAATTCAAAGCAAATCAGATGTTCCTCAATGGATAGATACTTTTGTAAAGAGCATGCGTAACTGGATTCGGCCCGTTTCATTGTACAGGTGTTTGTATCGCTTTCTAATACATAAAAAGAAAATTTTAGTTGTTCACCAAAAACCAACTGAAACGGGCATGGCAAGTTACGTAGTAAGTATCTTGAGAGTTGTTCCAAATTGATCATTATATATCGTAATTTTCAGTTGTGACATGTAGGTGGCGGTACAACTCACCTTATGACTCGAGGAATTAGCTTCTGCTCAGTATTCAATATATCAAAAAGTACAATTCAAAAAAAAGTTTTTTCTCTAAACTTATAGACTTTACGAAAAAAATTTAAAAAAAAAACGTCTTAAAATTAGTCAAGAAACATTCTCAAATTTTCCAAAAATTTTTTAGGTATTTTTGAAAAATTTGATTTTTTGAAATTTTCGAAAATTACAAATTGGCTCCAAAGTTTATAGTTTTTAAGAAAACAAAAGATTAAAATTTTTATAAATTTTTTTCATTCTCGCCGCTATTTTGATAAAACGCGTTAATGAATTTTTCTGAAAAAAAAATCCTCTTAATGTTCGAGTACCATGATCACCTCTGATTATAGTAAAAAGTTGATACCTTTGCGTTATCATTGTGAAAAAAAAATGCGAAACATTTTTTTTTTAAATTTTCACTTTTTTTACGTTTAAATCGGCCATTTTTTTTCTCGGTGTCTAATCGAAATTTGGAGCTCAGATTCTGAAAGAGCATCAAATTTCGCGTCGGAATAGAGTTATTACATTATTTTTTTAGTCCGATAACATAGTAAATAAACACGTTGGAAATTTAGTAAAAATTCTGATCACCTCGGCGTTAATGGGTTAAAAAAATTAAATAATTTTTTGCTTCGTAATGATTAAATATAAACAACTTGACTTTATTTAATTGATCTCAGTTCTTTTTTATCTGTAATTTCGCGGAATACATCAAACTCGCCTAACCTTTTACATTTTTAAAAATTTTTTTTAGAGATTTCAGTCCTTTTTAGTAAATTTTTATAAGTATTTCATATTTTTTCTAAAAATAAAATATAAGCATCTTTAGCACCCTTTCGCCATGGTTTTTTTTATAACATTTTCATCACTAACATGAAACCACTGATTGTTCTGTCATAACGGAGAGAAACACCTAGATCTCTTAAACGGCCACTCTGTACATCTAGAGGCTGTCCTCCTATGATTTATTTTTCTACACACCAAAAACCACGGAGCGCACCATTTATACTTCGTCATAGAACATCCTATACACCGTCCTTGAATGATTTTTACACCTAGACACCAAAAGCCACCTTACGAACCACCTAGACCTCGTCATCGGCCACCCTATACACCTAGACAGCGTCCTTGAATGATGTATTAATTAAATCATACCCGTAGTCCTACTGGTCTGTATATGTGTGATCATATCAGTAATCTCACTGGTCTGTATAAGTATGTGGGAAAGCAATATATGCGGCTAATTTCACGGTCTTAACACTAGCCGTGTGCGGCTAACATCATGGTCTGAACATTGTTGGGCTGAAGAAAATCCATAAACGGATTTGATCATTTTTGTTGAAACATACTTGCTTATTGTAAAAAAAGTTGCTTTTTGCCAATATAACGATTAGAAATCATAGTTTAAGCATACAAATATAATTATACGCCAAAAAAATTTACATACAATAATGTAAATATTTGTTATTATTAAATTGAAAATTCGAGAACCCAATATAAAAGTAAATAGTGTCGCGGTTGCCACAGGCTTCTCAAACTTGCCATCGTGGCGCTACCGCGCCACTTGATATGGTGAATTAGCTGAGGACATGTATCTTGAAATCCCAGAGGGAGTCCATGTAAATAACGACACGAGAAAACAGTTTGTTTGGAAACTCAATAAATCTTTGTATGGTCTTAAAGTAAGTCTTAATAAATGGAATGACAAATTTTCCAGTGTAATGAACAAGCTGAGTTCTATCTCGCATTATATTGATCCATGCTTGTACACGTATAAAAAGAACTTTGATAATGTGCTTGCGATTTTATACGTAGATGATATTCTTTTGGCAGGACCTAATGATAATTTATTGAGTATAACTATCAGTAGAAATTTAGACAAGCGGGTTATTAAATTGAATCAGGCAAGGTTTATTGATAAGATGTTGAACAGATTTGGTTTTGATCAATGTATGCCTAGGAAAACTCCGATTAAACCTAGTGATGCAGCAAACTGTGCTAGGAAAGGGAGTAAGGAAGATGAATATAATGTAGAGAAAATTCCAAATAGGTTGTACAGAGAAGCTGTTGGATCTCTGTTGTATTTAGCAGGTACAACGAGGCCTGATATTTCTTACACAGTTAATGTTGTTACAGTTAATTCTTAATAGACATAAAGTAAATCCCACTATCGAAGAATATAACATGGTAAAGAGAGTGTTTCGGTATTTATCTGGAACGAAGAATTACGGCTTGGTCTTCTTAAATACTGCTGAGATTATGACGGTATATTCGGATGCGAGTCTTTCAGACTGTAAGAATACCGATAACCACTTGTGGTTATGTGATTCGGCTTTTTGGTAATGCTGTAGCATGGAGAACACACAAGCAACAAAGTGTTGCATTGTCCACGTGTCAGGCTGAATATGTGGCCATGAATAAGGCATGCCAAGAATCAATGTCCTTGCACAACTCCGTTTCCATAATGCTTGAATTTGTATCCGATCACACTGCGTTGTGATAATACCTCTGCTATTTCCTGCGCTAAAGTTAATGGGGGAAATAGACTCAGACACATGGTAGAGCGAAGCGAACATTATATTAAAGAATGTGTTAATAGAGGCTATGCTGTAGTGGAATGGGTTACATCTAAAGAACAACTCGCGATATTTTCACTAAAGCTTTAACGGATATACTGCATAGGGACTTAACTTATAAGATAACTAATATGATTTCAAATAACTATTAAAGTGTGTTTCCTACCTTCCATCAGTTATAATACTAAATAAAAAGAAATATAAGAAATATGATACGCAATTTAACACATAGTCATATGGGATAGCGATTAGAGTCTTGAATAATACCTTTTAGAAATAACAAACGTATATAATTTTTTGATGACAAATAATAATGATTTTTAATTATTCAACCCTCAAAGTTTGAAACCATGTTATAACGCTTTTTATTAAGAAATTAATGAAAATAATGATGAAATAATTTGCATATTCATAAACTGTTTTGGAAACATATTTTCCTTTCCAATCATATCTTTCCGGAGACATTGCACTTAATAATAAACACTACCTATATAGACTTAGTGCATTGAATTATATCGTATCAATCACGAAACTCAACCACGTGCGACAGCATTGCCAAGTTTCGACTAAACGTAGATAATGAAGGTAAGGAACTACTGAAGACCAAATGATCCAGGGCAACGTCCTTAATAATTAACATTCAACAGATGTATCGTATTTATATAAAGAGCTTGGGATATGTAAAAGGGAAATTAATATATATGTGGAAAAATATATAGAAAAGATATGAAGGAGAAATAAAAAAAATGGAAGGATGTAGAGGGAAAATAGAAAGATGTGGAGGGGATGTAAAAAGAACTTAGAAGGATGTGGAGGGATGTGGAGGGGAAGTGGAGGGATGAGCGGCGAAGGATCAGTACGAAGAGTGTTGGACTCGTAACCCAGAGGTCCTGGGTTCGAGCCCGACCCTCGGCTTTTCTGACATTGGGACATCTCTATATTTACATACGCATGTATGTTATATAAGTGTCTTAATGTCAAAGCTCCAGTGGTTTGGATTCCACTGGAGCTTTAAAAATACGCTTGAACCCACGCGGAGCGTACGTAATAGTGCATTTTACACACACTATACCGTAAAATATTTTAAATACTGTCTTACATCTTACATTAAAATTTAGATAAGTATTAAATAAAATAAGAATAAAATAAATTTATCTTTATATGAGGATATAAAACATGATTTTGTGTAAAATTACATAATTTTCCATACTTATATTGATCCTTAGTGGAACGAAAATTCTGACCAAAACAGTTTTCATCTGAAGATCTTAGACTAAAACAGAAGATAACTAAACAAAACAGAAATGTTCTGCAGAAGAATGTCGGAATTGAGACAAACCCAACAGTTATTTACAGGTATTATAAGTTTTTTTTTAGTTTACTGCGGATAATACCAGATTTCAACAGTTTTTAACAGTTAGATTAATTAGATTCTATTATCAAGAAGCGTGGTAGCGCCACGAGGGCAAGTTTAAGAAGCAGATGTTACCGTGTGCCCGCGCTACTATTTACTTCTATGTTAAGGTTCGCATTTTTCATTACAAAGAAATAAATGTATATCTTTCTTGCCTTTAATATATTCCGACTTATATCATGTTTTATTATGCCTAACTATTATTTCCATCAAAAATATTGATAAAAACTACCTACTTGATATAATACACGAGAACTTTTTACTTTTTTAAAAGTTAATATTCTATTTTATGTTATTAAAGTCGTGTTTTTAAAAAAGTTAAGAAAAATGTGTAGAATTCCGAAGATAACTATTTCGATTAGGAGAAAACTGGTGAATGTAGAAGACAGTAATTATAAAATAAAGAAGACTGTTTTAAACTCTGAAAAAATGGTTGTCTTCACTTATTAGTCATTATCTGTTGTACTGATTTTTAGGCACTCGCACCGTATAAAGAGTTTCGAAGAAACGTCTTATACCCAGGGCGAACGCCTATTGGATTTGACCAAAAATGTGTGTTTTTTTTTTCATTTCTTTCTGAGTTATTTTTTACAAAAAGGTTTTTTTATAAAAGTGTTCTGGTTATTTTGTAGAAAATCAAATTCTAAACAAATTAACTGTATTAAAAAAGCCTAAATACCCAATTGAAAAAAGTCTTTCTAGTAGCGAAGCCTCATTTTCCAAAAAGTGACTTTCCGTCCGTGTGCAGGTCCCGATGTTCATAAAAAGTGACCTTATATTACACAACATATTTGTTCAAAACAACTTTTTTAAGTCAAATTCATGATGTATATTAAATATTCTATATTCTACATGATCACCATGTATATGCATCTTTTTAGACATACTTTTATAGACCAATAAAGGTAGACTCTGACATTCCTTCACTATATCCATACTAAATTCTTGAAAAACTAAACTTTTCACACTTGCCTCTATGAAATACTTGTACAATGACTATATATGTTTAATATACTATATTCTAAGCCATCACTGAGCATATGTATATGTATATATACGTATATTTGATATTTTATTCCTCTGCATAACCTTAAATCTTAAGGAAATATGATTTGTTTTCACTCTAACTATAATAAACACTTGCACTGTTACTGTATATTATTATACTCATCACCATGTATATATATGCATACTTTTACTAATTTTTATACGAAGTGACCTTATACACTTCAAACTTTCTCAAACGAACTTTTTACACTTACAATCACTATATATAATCAATATACAATATTCTACACAATGCCAAGACTAAATTTTCAAAATAACTTTATATATCACTTCATACTTTCTTGAATAAACTTTTTGCACTTAAACTCACTATATATATTTTGAATATACTATATTTTACACTACGCCTAGCCTAAATTTTCAAAATAACTTGATATTGTGATGTTGCGCTTTTTATAACCTATTCGGTGGCGCAAACAATTAATTTACACTTGTTTTGACTCGATCTTCGTACCGCGGACTCTTACATCTACAGAAGGGGACAACGCGTAGGTATGGAAGCAGGTACGCCTGGCGTGGCAAAGGTGTAGAAATAAAGCTTGTTACACAATGTTTAATCTGGATAACAATAATTAGGATTATCTTCAACCCCCAGTACGGAACAGAATTAGTCCGCATACAAGTTTACCAGTAACGACGTCATAAAATAACAATTTCCATAATTGAGAACTGAATTGACTTAATGAACAACGAGCTTTGAATATAAATATGACAATATCAACCGTTTAATTGTGACTCTATAACCCGTACACGTCTTTACCAATATGGCGTCAGTGTCTTTTTCAAAAGACTTCAACAGTTCCGCTGTTCAGCTCGTTCAGTTCAGCTGTTCAGTCGTGTCTTGTTCACGACGGAGCAGCATAGTAGTACAACATCTATATGATTTTGTTGATAGTCATCTAGGTCATCTGGCGGGCTACGTTGACATTCGCGAACGCTGCTCCGAAATTTGTGTAAGTAACAAAGTAATTTTTTCAAGTAATTATTTTCGGAAAAGTTATAAAATGTTTGTTCGTTTAATTATGTTAACTTTGTATATAAGATAATTGATTATTCATTTTACAGAAATTTAGGGCTTATGCATTGCGACATAGCATGTATTGGTCTGTTGCTCCAAAACGACGCAGCAGTAAAGAAAAATGGTGGAGAAAAAGAATTCCAGGTCCAAGTTGAAGTAGGATGATCTGCTCCAGGAATGAATTCTTGCTTATGGTTTCAAGCATGCCAAAGTTAATAGACAGGAGCAGCTGGTCGAGTGCAAGGATGATAGCAAACCAGTAGAGGAAAAAGAAGACAAAGAACAAGCTGATATAGTGTATTAGATTGTCAAAGGTGACTAGAAACATGATACCTCTTATATGCAAGGACTCACCAAGCATCATCATCAGAGTAAAGGAAAAGATTCTTGGATGAAAGCCACTCATCTGGACGGACAAGAATGTAAGTTTTTCTCATTTTGTACGTCTCATTTTTTCTCATTTTGTATTCAGGTCGAGGAAGCTTGGCAGCTTTTGGCATTATTACCCAATAGATAAATGTATGCTTTTCAAAAATCATTTTTACACTTGTAGTCATCATGAAATCTTCCTGTGGGCCTACGAAGCACAAGATTTTATTTTGGTACACACAATCTGAATGTAAGATTTTTCCCAAAACATTTACTTCCATGACTGTAATAAAATGTTCGCTACTCAAATCGCCAATCTTGCAACATCCTGAAAGGGCTCTATCGTCTACGACCCATAATAATAAATTGTCGTTAATAATAATATCTTGCCGTTTTCAAGAAATTCTTTAACTATGTAAAACTACACTTTTGAATAACGAGGTGATTCTGATGGCAATAAAATATCAAAAGCGAATCTCATTTATTCTTGCAAACGTTCGTTTGTGAAAACAGATTCTTGTTTGATCACAATCAACTCTGTTTTTAACCATATTTTATCGGGTATTCCCAACATACGTTTAAGTAAGAATGTCATTGTCATTTTTTATTATTGGAATCCAATCAACAGACACTCAATAAGACTTTATAATTTTTAAATTTTCTTTGTCTTGAATATTCGTGACGCTACATTTGACTTTTTTGTAAGAAAGATCGTTCCTCAAAACAAGAACAGAAAAGGCATGTTATAGAGTCTTTCTTACAGAGACTGAAACTATAGAGTACATAATTTTACCGCGAAAATTCCTGTCACTATGTTAGACTTTGTTAAAGTAAAGCAATCTATCGTACACCCGTGACGTTTCGATTAGATCTCATCAAGCTATTTCACTTTTCAGTTTTGTTTCTTCATTAGAATAATGGAAAAAGTATCTAAAAGCGAATTAATCGTGGATCTCATAAGAAATTGTCCCAGCTTTTATTCTAAAGCTGATCCAAATTATATAAATGATACTTAAAAAAAAGATTTCTTGATGATATTGCTGCACACGTTTCTAAGAGACTGAATTTGAAAAAATCATGTATGAAGTAATTTATTGTTTTTTTTTTTTTTCAAGAAATTAGAAATTCTATTGACTCTTTTTTATTTAATAAACAAATTTTAGGTTACTTGCTTGCATGTTAATAAATGTATTTACTTTTCTTATTTTATTTTTAGTAACTGAAGAGGACATTAAATCAAAATGGGAAAATCTACGTAGATCATTTGTTCGAGCACACAAGGAGGTAATGGAGAGAAAGGAGACAGGATATTATTTATATTCAAAGCTTCTGTTTTTGAAAAACCATATAACCCACATTCATCATAAGGATGCCATAAAACATGTAGATGAGAATAAAAACGATAAGACTGAAAATGAGTTGACATTTGAAGATGTGAGAAATTGTACGGATCCCCAAACTAATGATAAAAGGAAATTTCAAGAGCTATTGCCAAATAATGAAATAACAAAAAAATTAAAAGAAGATAATGGGAATGAAGGTCATAATCAATTGGCATCGGATGTTGTACCAAAAGTTAAGTTGACTAAACAAAAATTGGCAAAAAAAAGATGGAAAACAAAATTTCACAAGCAATAGATCAAGCTGTTGCAGTAACTTTAGTAGAAAGCAAAGATGATGATGGCTGTTACACCTTGGTTGTTCGACAATCACTAATGTTAATAAAGAAAGATAATATTATTCCATGTGTCAATGGCATCTTGAAAATAATAAAAAAGTACAAATAAAAGAATTCGATATGTTAATTATTTTATAATATTTTACTTTATATATACTTATAAAATAGTCCATAATAAACAAATTTTATTTCAGATTTTCTATGGCGGTTTTGAAATGTGTACTAAACAAAAATAACATATTTTACAGACACATCTAAAAAACTAGCTTACACTGTTCGATATTGTAATTTTAATAATGCTATGATATGACACAAAAGATATTTTTTTAAAAACCAGAAAAATTGTTGCTCTCTTAAAATATGTTATGAAGATGAATTTTATCACTTTTTTTCTGTAGTCGTGTGCGTTATAAACAAATTATATTGTACGTTTTATATTCATCATAATTTACAATAAAAAGAGAAAACAATTGTCCCAAATGTAAAATAAGCTTTCAGATCAGTAATATGCTTACATTGTATGTGTGATTGACTGCAAGTTCATTTATAGAAACGATGTAAACATTCTAATTAAAACTAAATCAATAAATTGTACTGTTTTAGTTTTTTACATATCATACTATTATATATAATTTATTTACTGAAAATTGAGAAAATCTTGGTTATCTATTCCTCTCTAATGTCATCTCTGAAAAATCATCTCAATATACGATGCAATTGGTTGAGCTGCTTTCCTTGTAGGTCTACACGTGTTGAATTTATACATTTTAATATTTTTAAAAATTAGATATGGCTTTAAATTAGAGATAACTTGTTTTGAGGATAGTTAATTTAAATTATTAGTTATATGTAGCTTTCCTGCCATGGTACTGAACCTTCTGGTGAAACAAAATATTCCTTGAATCGATTCCTTATTCTTGCAGGATTCCCCCCATTCAAAATTATTTCTTGAGGTTGATAATCTTCAAAAACATGTGCATTTTCAACTAAATCATTGCTGTACAAAATGAAATTGTGCAATGCTGCAATTGCTGTAACTATAATGTCACAGTTTTCCATGGCAGGAAAAGGACCCCGTCACACGCCTATAGGAAAAGTGGTTTCCGTCAATTTCGCTGCATTTTTGATATGTTGTGTATCTTGGCGTTCTGTACAAATGTCTCAATTCAGCGGGCCCTATCTTGGGACCTATTGGGTTTAGAGTTTCGTGCCCATTGAGACATTTGTTCAGGACGCCAAGACACACAACATATCAAAAATGCAGCGAAATTGACGGAAACCACTTTTCCCATAGGCGTGTTACGGGGTCCTTCCCCACTTTTCATGCATAATTCCAAAAGCACATTCTACTGATAATCTTGCTCTTCATAAACGATAATTGAAAATTTTTTCGTCCATGCTCAAGTTATTCTGTCGAGGAAACGGTTTCATTATGTTATTCTTCAGTCCAAATATCTCATCCGCTACAATAACAAAAGTTGTTACTATGTCTGAATTAGGAAGAGTCCTTGGTGGAGGAATGTCAGCATCGTTATTTTCAAGTTTTCTTGACAAGTCACTCGTTAAAAATACACTAGGATCACTGCATGAACCTAACAGGAGCAATAAGATATTTTATATATGATTAAGTTGAAAATTGATTTAAAAAAAAAATTATACGATTACCATAGTCACCAACATTAAACCAAATGAATCTTCGCTTAGCATCACATAAGGCCATAAAAACAATACTATAAAATTTTTTATAATTTTTAAATTTTCCTCCAGCGTTTGGTGCATTTTGAATTTCAATGTCTTGCCTGTCCAAAGCACCAATACAATTTGGGAAGTTCCACATATTATAATAATCGTCTGCAATTTGTAACCACTTCTTTTTATCCGGGAACTTTACAAATCTTGGTAATAAGACTTTACTAAGTACTTTGCACACTTCTGGAATCAAAGCATACACTGTTGAGAGACCAATACGGAATAGCCACGATTCTTGTCTACTACATCCACCATGAGCAAGGAAACTAAAATTTGTTATAATTTGCATTAAACTAAAATAATATTTTACAACTTTCACAAGTATAGATTATTATTGTAAATAACACCAAAACTTACTGCAATACAATTGCTAGACACATTTCTGGTTCTAATGGTTTTTCCGACTCTTTTTTTGCAAATGCATTTTCACCAGATTGAATAGATTAATAAAATCTTCTAAATTCATATGAAGAAACTCATAGAACTCGTCATGGTCATTCAGTGCAAAGTGCACAAATAACTGAGAAAAAGTTCCGCTCCGTATTTATTCCTGATAGGAAGCTCCAAATGTGGTTTTACCCACCATCTTTTATTCTTTTGACGTTTTAACTTTTTGTAAATTACTAATAAATTAACTAAATTAATTATATTCAATGATACAATTTTACATTTTGTTATTTTATTCATTGTTTTCATTCCAGATAAATCAGATAAGTTTCAAAATAGTTTCTATACAATTATTACGTTATGTAGATGATTAACAAAATCATATAGATGGTGTACTACTCTGCCACTCCGTTGTGAACAAGACACGACTGAACAGCTGAATTGAACGAGCTGAACAGCGGAACTGAACCTATTGAAGAAAGGCTCCAGTGCTCGTTCAGATCTCGCGTCCCAGATCGCGACACGACTCCTGGTATGTACAGGAGAAGGTGCGCGACAGCTGTGTCGGTACAGCAGCCCAAGAACACCTGGCAGAACGCAGCGGCGCAAGCGGATCGACATAGTCTCCTAACCTTCGCAGGGGAGCCTCCGTTGCTCCGCGTGGTTGGCAGGTGAGGTTATATTCCTCGGCGCTACGAAATCAAATGTTTAGCTTCTCTGCTGCTTGCGGCTTGCAGCAGGGAAGCATATTATTCGAGTGTGGCTAGTGCATCGTGTACGCGTGCAGCCAAACAGGCTACAAATCGCAATATATCACTTATCATTTTCTTAAATAAACTTTTTTCACTGTAACTCACTATATATATATATATATATATATATTGAATATGTTATATTTTACACTACGCCTAGCCTAAATTTTCAAAATAACTTTATATATCACTTCATACTTTCTTAATTAAACTTTTTGCACTCTAACTCACTATATATATTAAATATACTATATTCTGCACTACGCCTAGCTTCAATTTTTTAAAAACCCTTATATTACATGTCATACTTGATTGAATCAACTTTTTTCACTCAAACACACTATATATACTGAATATATGATATTCTGCACAACAATAAGCCTAAATTTCTTGAAAAAAACTTATATTAAACTTCTAACTTTCTTGAATAAACTTTTTGCACTTACACTTACTATATATACTGAATATGCAATATTTCCACAACGCCTGGACTAAATTTTCAAAATAACCTTATGATACACATACTTGCTAATACTTGCTTAAACTAACTTTTTCACTTTAACTCTACACCACGCCTAGACTAAATTTTTAAAATGTTTTAACTCTACTTCCTTTTACCTTATTTCTGACTAATTCTTCTCTGTCTTCTGTCTTCGTGAATCTTGTAATCCTGTTACTTTCTTATCACTCCTTTTTTTAAAAGCACATGCATCATCACAATATATTATTGAACAGCCCGTATCTTGTAAGCCTCTGAACGGTAGAAGTTTGTTTTTGTCAACCACTACTTTGTCATGTCATACACAAAATTTGTACTCCCCTGCTATGGCTGAAAACAGCAAATCACTTATATTGCTTTTATCACCATATATGTATATACATATGTAAATACATTTGTTATTTGCATGTTACTTAAAATCTTGAATTGGTGAATTTTTTATTATACTCTTGCGTCCACTATACACTTACATATGTGTAGATGTGTATAACATACATATACAACTACCGCATATAAACACAATGTCTAAAACAATAAATCTTCAATCTTGCTAGCTTTGAACATAATACCTCATAATGCTCATATGCCTTATAATTAGAAAAATACATACAAATTATAAAAATGTAAATCATTAACTCAATGATATATGGTTACTGCATCACAGAATCGGCTTCTTAAACAAATATTGAACAAGATACTTTTACTAAATTGTAACTTATGCATTAAATACATTAATTAAATTGTAGATTATACAGAGCAAATTATAACAATCATAAATAACAATCATTATTGCATTAAAAAATTAATAATAATAATAATAAAAATTAAAATAAGAACAATATTTTAATCACAATTGTAACCGTAAATAAATTTGTATGCAATTTTTGACTATAATGAAATATTAATGACATATTATACTTTGCAATAGAATGCAACAAAATCATTTATATACAAGATAAACAATAATTTTAATATATGAAAATTAATATACTTTACCAGTCAAGAGGCTGGTAGAAAAATTCATCTACTACAAACATTATAAACATTGAAGAACCTGCAACAATAAAATAAATTCCATAAAGTAAATGCTTAATAGAAAAAGTTTTAAGCAATAATTTTTGTTTTAATTTATAATAAATTACTTATCTAATAATTCCATTGAAGTACTTTATTGAAAGCAGAATACACATACATGGAACACGTGTGCAATTTAACAAATTGTAATCATACTTGCACATATATCACTAATAATAAGAAAAAATAATAACTATCCAACAATATTAGTATGCACCAATAATTATGAAATACAATTCATAATTTAAATTTGAAAAGTCAAAACAAACTAAAATCTAAATTACTAATTAAATATAGAGTGTCAACTTCAATATTAAAATTGAACAAACGATCCGAATGATAAACTATATAAATATTTGGGCTTACAAGCAAAAGTGGCACACCTGGCGGTAGAATTTTTTAGAGTACGTACGTTTTCAAACGCACCCGTCTTCTTTCATCGTCAAGTCTTATCCTATTACAGTTTATCAATAATATTTGAATATCTGCATGTATGCGTGTGTGTATGCACGCGCGCGTGTGTGTATGTATGTGCATGTGTATTTGTGTATTCATCGTAGAACCTTTAAATATTGGCGAGTGCCTTATGTGAAAAGCAAAGCTTTTCGCTTTTAGCAATGTTTTTATTTTTTTTTCTTAATTGTAAAGTTTTACACCTGAAAAAAAATTAAATCCAACTAAAGTATCTAGCAAACTAAATAAAACTGAAGACAACAAAGGATTACTGTTAACTGCTTCTCAATTCCGGCATTTTTCTACTATCATCAGCAGTTCATAACGTTTTCTTTTTTTAATTTTTTTCATTTTTCTTTTTCTTTAGGGATTAAAGATATCGTTATCATTTAATATGAATGTAAATAACGTATTATGTATTACATTATAGTACAGATTATTAGTATTATGATTGTTATAATCTCACAATTTACATTGTACTATAAATGTAAATAAAAAAAATGATTGATGAATATTATTTTTTTGTTAGATTTTGTTACTATAATTAATACTGTCATCAAATAATGTTATAGAATGTTGGCTGTATTAAAAATATTCATTTATACTCGACGGTAATTCATTTTTATGAAACGTTTTTGAAGTCCTGCTTTTGATTAGTTAGAATTTATCAATCTGGCAATCTGATTGAAGCATTTCAAAGAAATTCACAAGAATTAACTACCATCAAGTGTACATTTAATATTTAATTTTATATTTAATAATGACAAGTCAAAAAATTAAGGGGATGTCAGCGCAAAAACTTTGCAAATCCGGCACGGAGTATTTTGTATATCTAAACTTCTAAAAAAAGAGAAAGCCTGATCGAATTTTTCTATCGGTAGAACGATTCAGTAAATTTAACATTATGGCGATACAGAATCGATTTTTCATTTGCAAGCTTTATTTAATAATTTTCATGTAAAATTAGAATTTAAGGTTGGCGCTGCAATCGCATGAGTACGACGAAGTACGCGTAAACATCTGTTCGTATTTCCAAGATTTTACAAAAACAAAAAGTCTAATCGAAATTTTTTTTTGGGAAGAACGATTCATTAAACTTAACACTAGGGCACTACAAACTCAGTTTTTCATTTGCAAACTTTATTTAATAAGTTCCATGTAATAGAAAAACAGTGTTTTTTGGGACTTCATCCCCATAAACATCATCACAATTAATTTGTAAACCGCGAGCGAAGCGAGCGTTTTTTGCTAGTATAATTTAAGAGTACAAACGTGGAACATTACAGAAGTCTAGCTGGATAACCAAAAACTAGTTCATGTGGTGTGAACTTATGGCTTGTATGAACGCTCGTGTTATAATGAAACTGTGCGAACTCTAATAACTCATCTTTTATTCTTTTATATGTTTTATTTATACCCGAATGTCCTGCTATTTTAGTAGATTGTAGCATTTCAAATATTTTATCTCTTTACTTTACATAAATAATATTATTTAGACAGATCACCTTTGTATTTCCACCTTCAAATATAGTTTTCAAAATTTCCTCAATTTTCTCCCAACTTATATTATTTATTATCAGATCTTTTGAAATGCTAAATATTAAATGATTTTTTTTGCAAAAATATTGTTTCTAATAACTGAAATAACTTAATAATATTAGTTTTAACAGTAACTACTGATTCGGCTGTATTTAAACATAAAACAAAAATTTTATTTTTATCCTTATTTAATATTTCAATTTCATTATCACTTAAGTTTTTATTCCAATGAATATTTTCCTTTTTTAATAATTCCCCCATATTGTCTTCCTCTCATCAGTCTAATTATTAAATATATGAATAATATTACCATTGCGAAATTGTATCGTATATTGGAATGTACTATATTTTTCTGCTTATCGTGTGTTTTTTCCTCCTCTGGTACACTTTTCTTTCTAGACTTTTGTACCTTAGCCATTTTGCGATTATTTGTAACTCTTTGTTATGATGTTTCGATCTTTGTTCATTAATAATTTTTATTTTTTCATCATTTGTCAAATCTTGCGACGTCTGATTTTCTTCTCGACTTTTCTGGGCTCTTGTTACTACGCATATATCCATTTTCGCTACAGGATTCCTTGATAATGCATCTGCATTTGTATTTTATTTTCCAACTTTATACACAATTTCATAATCATAATCTGCTAGTTTTAATCTCCATCTCTGAACCCTTTTATTATTATCCGCAGATTTCAACCATAATAGTGGTCTATGGTCAGTTATATAATACCCAGAGCTTTTTTTTCATAGGTTGCATATATAACTTCCGCAGGCTGCAGTAGCAGCAATCAGTAGTAACTTCCTCTTAATGCATAAGCTATTAGTCTGTCTTTACCTATCTCCCCTTAAGAAATTACACAACTTAACGTATATTGAATTGCGTCCGTCGTTATTATAAACGGTTTATCGAATTGCGGATATTGCAAGACCGGTGCTGAACATAATGATTCTATGAGTTTATCAAATCAATTTGTTGCTCCAATCCCCACGCAAATGGCCTATTTTTTTGTAGTAATATGGTTAGCGGCTTGGTAATTTCTGCTGAATTTTTAATAATCCTTCTATAATAATTTACAAAATCTAAAAATTGTCTAGCCTTTTTAACGTTATTGGAAATTGGGAATTTCTTTACTGCTTGTATTTTGTTTTCAGCTGGTTATATACCTACTTCACTAAAAACATGAGCTAAAAAACACACTTCTGTCTTGGTAAATTCACATTTTTCCGGCTCTAATTTAAGCCCTGCTTCTATTAATGATTGATCTATTAGACCGAATCTTTCCTCTAATTCTTCAATCGTGTCACCGAAAATAATGATGTCAATATAAAACTATATTTATAACCCGCTGAGAAGTCCGGCTGAGTTTAGACCGAACGGTAGTACGACAAATTCAAATTTTCCTAATGGATGTAAGCTAAATGCAGTTTTGTGAATGTCCGAAGGTCTGATCTTTACTTGATGAAAGTCAGATTTTAAAACTAATACATTAAAATATTTCCTCTTTCCAATTAAGTATAAAATTTCATTAATATTGGAAAGTAAATATGGCTCGTCTTTAGTCACCTCATTCAAGGCTCTATAATCAATCACCAATCAATATCTTTTCTCTCCTGGGATCAGCTCCTTCTTCAAGACTACTAACGATGGCGCATTGAACGCACTTTTTGTTTCTCTGATTCCTTTTGTTTCTTGTAATTTGCCCATTTCTTTTGAAGCTATTTCCTTAGATTTGTGTGCTAATGGATACGGCTTTACGTATTTAGAATTAATTTCTCATCAATATTAAGTTCTTCTACTACTTGAGTCCCTTCTGGTATATAATCGATGTCTATTGAAACGTATTGATATTTTTTTTTCTTCACAAATTATTTTTTTATCTGCTTTAGATAGTTTTACATTATTTTCATTCATAATAGTTAATATTTTCTTATAATTCAGCATTTTGGTTTGGGTTGGTGCTTCTTCAGGCGTTACTTGTACTTGTAATACTGTATATACGTAAACTATACAATTTTTTATATTTTTATCATCTTTTTTCAAAAAATTTTCTAAGTGCCTAGGCTTGTTTCCATTTATCTTTTTTGTTGTAAACTTTATAATTCTGATTTGTCATTTATTTCATGGATTTCTGATATTGTGTTTAAAATGGCGAAAACATAATTATTAAATGTGTTTTCTGTGACACTATCATTTTCTAGTAATGGTTCTGCATCATTTATCTCAGTATTCTGTTTTTCATGTAATTGTTCAATTTACTTTAACTCATCTTCTATGTTACTGATTTTGCTAGTCCTACTCTCTTCACAAATCTCTTGATTTGCTTCATCTTGTATTCTGATTTTAACAATATTATTCTCATGATCCGTTTCTTTTAAAATATTTTGTTGTGCTATATTATATGCATCATTGCCGAGAATAATTTCTTTTAATATTATATTCAGAGTTTCTTTTTGGCTTAACTTCATTCCGGCTTATGTAATCGGACCTCTCTCTCTAATTTTAATTTTACATTATTGACCTCTAAGTGCCATTCATCTAAACGTAGTTTACTTCCTCTTAACAATTTAATCCCCATTATTCCATCATATGGAATCACAAAATCTTTAGGTGCTATGTGAAAATCACAATTTTTACCATTTGTCGGTAGTTCTACTATACCCAATGTTTTTATAGAATTATTTGCGATGCCGGATAATAATATTTTTTTATCTAGCAATTGTGTTCCTATAGGAATTTGATTTTGTTTTATTATATTTATTTGTGCTTCACTATCGACAAGTGAATTGCATAAATTTTTATAATAGGGATTTATTATCTCAACATATTCTAATAAATCATTTAATTTTTAATGATATATTTCTAGTTTGATTTCTTTTTCCTCAAGCAATTGAACCTGCTGACGATGATCTTCATAATTTAGCCTGTTCTAATTCTGAGATGCTGTTCTGACATTTGTATTAATCGTGTTTTCTGTATTGTTGAGTGGATTTGTGTTGTAACTTCTCGGCCACCCAGTCCGAGAAGGCTTAATTTGTTTCCCGACTCTACGCTCTGCTGGTTTTGTAATCGGAAACATTCTTCTGTCATATGGTTTGTATTTTTGCAGAGACTGCAAAATTTGTTCGCACGCATTTCCAATGATTTTACTTCGGTACAATTTTTTATGCTATGGTCGCTTTTGTTACAATATGTGCAGTTTTCCTCTCTTCTATTCTACAATATTTTATAAATTCTTCAATTTTCTACACTTATATACAGGGTGACCACCATTTCACAATAATCACACTTTATTTAGCTATTATTTGTATTTTAAAAATTAGTATTTTTATTGTTATAGTTGCTATATTTTCTCAAGTTATTAGAGTTACTAAAATTTTGATATTTACTATTTAAAGTATTTAAACTTTCGTGTTTATTACCTATTTGAAGACAGTTTTTAGTTGAGTGGCCTTTTTCGTCGCAGACTTAACATTGAATTTTCGTTTGTAAAGATTTTGTCTTATGTTACGCTACTAATATTTTGACTTGTTCACATTCTATGGCTTTATGGTCTTCTGCGTTACAAATTAAGCACATTATAAATCTATTATTTGCAATCGGACTTCTTACTAACGGGCAGTACTTTACTGGATGTCCATATTGATTAGATCGTTTGCATATAGCCTCTTGGCATACTTTTATCGTATAGCCCGCGCTATTGCAAAATTCTCATGAATTGCTAACATCTGCCTTTTTTGTACAGGCAGTTGGATCATGACCACTTTTCTTACACTTCCAACCCAATTCATATTCTATTATAAATGGGTATTGAGTCACTATATGGCCCATAACCTGGCAATATTGGCAATGATTGCCTTTAATTTTATTCAGTTTACACGTGTATATAGAATGTCCTTGATTATTGCAAAATTTATAAATCAATTCAATTTTATCCTTGACTTTTCTGCAGTTGTTCGACAAATGCTCTTTGCTTTTACAATATACACATCCCAAATTATTACAGAATAATGCTTCATGCCCATATCTGTCACAGATTTTATGGCATAAAATTCCTCTTTTATTGAATTTCGATTCCATTTCTATAGCTTTTGTAATGGCTTCTGTTAAATTGGTTACTGTTCCCAATTCTGTTCTGATTTCTTTCTTTAATCCATCCTTAAAACCTTGAAAAGCATCATTATTTATTTTAGTTTCAAACGCGGCCTTTTCTGTTACTGTGAGACCTTGTACTTCTTTGCTGTCTTTAATCTTCAGCACTAATTCTTGCAATTTATTGGCAAAACTAAGAACCGATTCGTCCGGTTTTTATCTATAATTAATTATTGAATTTTACTTACTTGGGTTTAACTGTTTGGGCTGGAAACTCTGCTGCTGTGCTGTAGTCAGGCTTATACAGGATGGATATATTCAATAGAAAAACACTTGTAGTTGATTGACTTTCACGATTTATTCAAGATAAGGTTCTATAGGTATCGGGATCGCGACTTAAGCCCGGATAACTCTTCTCGACGGATAGGAGCGCCGTACAAGAGTCCAGATCGAGTGTATTTTAGTCTCCAAGCGCTTGTAGAGGTGAGGTAGGGAGAAATTGGACACGTGTGTTTGATTGAACTTTGTATTTATTTAGAGAGCTTGGAATTACACTTTGCTTGGCTCGGCAGATCGCAGACTGCAGGACAGGCAGGAAGGCCTTGGTCTGTGCAAGTCTTTGGTTCGAGCGAGAGTGGCGAGTGCCCCCAGCGAAGCCACCCCTCAGACCTCAGAGGGAAGACGTTGGTCTCGCTAATGAGGCCCGAAGGGAAGGGATAGCTTGGGCACTTTAGCGGATGAGTGGCGAGCGTGCTTTTTGAAAATTCCGAAGATTATAGAGCGCGCGCGCGGTCGATCGTTTTATTACTTTAAGGCGATAGACCGCTCTACTGCCGAAAATCCGGGGACTGCTTCGTCTGGGGGATTAGCGAGCGCGCGCGGCGGATCGTTTTATTGCGGTGAGGCAATAAAGCGAGGGACCGCTTAGCGGAAACTCGAGAGCGTTGTAAACGCTCTCTACCAGGCCCCGCAGATGCAGAAAACATGCACTCCACAGTATAATTACAACTGGTCGCTCGGCGTATACAGGGGATACTCATTAACCTCGCTGATCTACTTATTAATCTGAGTCGTCAGTTTTCGGCTTCGTAACGATTCCGCTGATATTGCTGAAATGCAATACGTTGCAGGACGTCACAATATAAACAAAAAATATAAAATCTACAAATTATTATAAAATAACGAATAGAAAAGTTGAAAATGGTACAGGGAGGTCAATCTCATGGAAAATCGACAAGGCCAGGAAAATAGCGTAGGTGGGACCGAAGCTGGAAAAGGCGGTAGCCAAGCGGAAAGCAGCGATGCTACAGGTCGATGACCGATACAGAGAGCGCAGATGCGGACCCAAAGGGATGGCCTATGGAAAAGATGCGACGCGGGGGCGAAGGAAAGAAAAGCGTGCGGAGAAAAGTTCAGTCTACATGAAAGTCTCGTCGAGGAGTTCAGCCGAGGTACTGCTCCTAAGTAACATCTAAGTTTAAAATGTTGTATTACAAGCCGTGGTGGCTGAAGAGTGGACAACAATTTTCAAAGATTTTAAAATATACATTACTAAAACATACTTATAGTTCATTTATTGAAGTGATAACTTCTTATGGGACGGAGTGAATTGGTTGGAATGCGTTACGGCGCCGTTATGTCTGGCTATCCCCACCCTGCCGTCTCTTGCCTTCTCTCTCGCACGCATACGGCAACTCAGCGGAGACATCCCCAAACTGCGGTCTCTTGCTTCCTCTCTCGCACGCATACGGCGGCTCAGCGGAGACATCCCCACTCTGCGCGCGCTTTCTTCTCTCTCTACT
>QLSS01000855.1:0-24751 GCA_024372645.1 Trichomalopsis sarcophagae | reverse complement strand
CACCCTTACAAGAACCGTACAAGCAACACTCAAACTCACACGTAAACTCACAAGTACACGCATCACAATTATCCTTACCACAATCAGGCAAAGAACGATCAAACTCACACATAAACTCACAATTACACGCATCACAATCATCCTTTCAGCAACCGCAGCATTCAACGCAAAAAAAGCCAAGAAAAGAAACAAACGTGCAGCAATCGACACAGCTTCAACGTAAGAACATTTTCAATGTTATAATAATAATATTCTTTAATTATTAATATTAATTTTAATTATACTTTAACTTTTATAAATTTAATAGCATGCACTTCAACTGAACCACGTAGAAACGTAACACCGTCAGCGCCGATAACAGTCGATCTGTCGAAAATTTTGGATAGATTAGAGTGAGTAATAATTCAATTATTTATTTTCTTTTTTTTTACAATGAAACAATATTGAATACCTCAAACTCGAATTTTACAGTTCACTTAACCGAAGAATGGTTAAAATCGACGGCAACATAACGTACGTATTCTTTATTCATCATTTTTTTATTGTGTATATTTATTTATTGTGTACTTCATTTATAGAGCCACGAACGCGAGAATGGTCACTTTGGAGAAGGATATGAAGTACGTATTACCAAATGAATATTGTTATTGACATTTAAAGTTATATCTTATTTCAATTTTTAATTTTCAGATTGGTGAAAGAAAGTCTAGCTCGAGTGGAACAATTAGACACGTATGTAAAATATTTTTTATTTTTGATATGTATTTTAGTTGAAAAATAATACAAATATTATATAACCATTCGTTTTCCAGATCCATAGACAGAACGCTGAAGGGCATCGCCAAAAAGCAGAACAGAAAGGCCGTACCTCGTCCTTCCTTCCTGCACTTTAAAACGTCAGCGGATATTCTGGCGTTTAACTATGCCAGTGAGGAGGACTACAACACTCTCGTAAGTATCAAAATTATTTATTAACCTTAACACACATTAATAATATAATAATTTTAATCAAGTCATTGAATATATTAAGGTGGAGTATCTAAGCAGCCAAGGTGGCGCGAATTTCACTGATTCAGCGGCCATATACTTCAGGGAATGCATCGTCATCGACCAAGATATTTTCCGCAACGTCACCTGGAGTACTTCCAAAGCTGAAGGTACAATGGCCTTAAAGGACACACGCTTTGCAAATGCTTGTAAAGGTACGCAACATATCTGTATTTCATAAATTTCATTCTTTGCATTATCTTAAAAATGTTTCATTTTTCAAATGTTTTGCAGATTCGATGCCAGCGGACAAGACGACCTTGCGAGCACCCGAGCCTACTGATTTCAAAGTGGCTATGATGAAAGCCTTGAAAAGTGCCAAGGAAGCTTTTCGGCGCAAAATGAAGCGACCTGCGGATAATCCTATTGAACCACCGCCGCCGATACATCGTCCGCGCGTTGTCTTGGCATCGGACCTAGATGAGGAGCAAGACGGAGAGCAAAGCGCCGGCAGCGAGGACGACAACGACGAGGAGCAGGATACCGAGAGCAAGAGCGGGACAGACGACGAGAGCGGCACAGAGAGCGAGGTGGACGATGATGATGCTGGGATCACCGACGGCGAGATCAGCGACCAAGGCGACGACAACGATGATGACCACACAAAGCGTGACTACGCCTCCGATGCCTCGGAAATTTTTAATAATTTCTAATTTCTTTTCAAATTTTACTTGTTTCTTTTCTTGTGCTTCTTCTTCTTTCTCTTTATTATTTCACTATTATGCTCTCTGATGTTTTAGTTTTTTCAGTTGTTCATTATTTGAGTTTATTTTCTAATGGAAATGTCAGGGAGCATCAGTGGGGTTTTCGCGTGGTGGAGGTCTTACGGTTTCTAATTACTTTCATAAATACTGTTGCTCATTTCTTCTTCTTTCGCTTTACTATGTTTTTGTTCTATTAATTAATTTGTTTTCAGGTCTATAAAAATACACATGGTTGCCTTTCATATTATTCTAATTATTAATTAATGTATTAGTGCACATGTGAATTTTTGAACGCTCTCTGATCTTTTACTTTTCAAAGATGTATAGATATTGTTAATATTTCTATATCTCTATTTATTTATTTATTTATTTAGTGCTTTATTATTTTTGTATATTTTTAAATCAAAAAAGATCAGGGAGCGTCGGAGGAGCTGATGCTGTGGTCGAGCTTCACGGAGAGGGGCGGTGGTCGGGGCCCCTCTCACCCAAAAATATTAATCATTATTTTTATTTTTAAATTTAAGCACCATCAGAAGCGCAGCCAGGAATATGCGTCAAAATTAGGATTATCTTTATAGATAAGTATATTATCTAGCGTTTATAATTTATACAATTACAAATTTAAATCTGTTTTATATTTATTTGCAGCGGCAGCAGCAAAGTCAACAATAATAACAAGGAAGTGTGCCGATTGTTCTCCTCGCCTCCAGGAGTCGTCCAATTTTCAACTACTTTATTATTATTTAATATTGTTCGTTTATTAATATTATTATTATTCTTGTTATCATTATATTAGATTGATCAAAGCTCAAAAATTGTTATGTATATTTTATTCGATATCATTGTTATATTTTTATATTTGTACTGCGCTATAGTTTTATTGTTTCAATTGTATTTATTTATTTAAATTAATGTTTTAATAAATCATACATATTAATTACCTACAATCCTCATCTGTCTCGATCATTTATTTGCGAGGCTCGGCCTCCAGTAAATGCGAGCACGCATTTCCGAATTTTCCGGAAAAGTGCTCGCATTATGCCCGCACGAACCCCTGCATATGCCTGCATACGAGGAGCATGCCGTGCCGTGCGAAAAATACGCGTCCACGTAATCGGGAACATGCGCGCAAAATGCCTGCATACGAACGGCATTATGCTCGCATTTTATCGGCACCCGTGCTGGACAGATCCACCACGGAAGCAAGCAAAATGCTCGGTCATATGCTCGTCATATGACTTTCATGTGCGGATGCAAGTGGACCGTCATGCGTGCCCATTTCGTGCCGGCACGTTTTCAGCATTTTCAGAGCACGCTGTTATCTGGGTAACCCCGATAACATCGCGTGCCCGGCATTTTGCGGTCACGCCGTGTTGACACTCATGGCAGCATTATGATGATATTTTGAGGAGCTAAATGACGGCATTGTGCCTGCGACCTGAGTTTAAAATTTAGCTTGTTGGCTGCGAAACTTAGAAAATTTTCAGCCGCACAAATCACGAAACAAGGATTTTCAATGTATTCTATTGTTACGGCTGTCGATTTTGTTAATTTGGGCTATTATTTTATTAATTATATTATTATTACTACTCTTTCATAACTACCGAATTTATAGCAGCCTGCCAGTTTCACGCCTTACACGAAATAAGCGGCGAATATCAATGTTGTTAAACGCGTTAATAATAATTTTGATGATTGTTTATCACAATAACTTGCAACTTTGTTAACATCAACAGCTGCTCGCAGTACATAAGGACACAATTAGCTACGACTTGTAACAAGTATTCGTGGTCGAGTGGTAAAGTGCCAGCCTTGCTAACTGAAAGGTTCAGGGTTTGATCCCTGCCGCGGGTATGATTTTTTTCTTTTTTCTTAATTTAAGTGCCGGCACGATGCTTGCACGGCGTATGAATGCTGCGAATGTGCGTGCATTATGACGATGAAATACCGTCGTTGTGCCCGCATTTTGCGAGCATTTCAAATTTTTTTAATTTTTACGGCAGTACGCATGCCGGCATATTGCTGTTGGTTTATGGGCGCATTTAGCGAGCATAAAAATCAATTTATTTTAATTTTTTCTAAAATTATTTTATTTAAAAAAAAAGAAATTAAATTTGAAAAATTCGTAATACAATATAAATACAAAATACAAAGAAAATAAAAAGTATATAAAAATAAACCATAAATAAAAATTAATTTTTATTTGATGCAGTTTCTTCTGTTGCGCCCAGCCCCGTTGTTCCTATTCTTGTAACTCCTGGTGCAGCTACCTGGTGCTGATGCTTCTAGTCCTCCTGCTATAACAAAAACAAAAATATTAGAAACATTGATTTAAAATCAATATTATCTATTATACTATGAGCCCAGTATGGTGGAGAGAGGCTATTTGGCGAAAAAATACAATAGTAACAATAATATAAAATGCTGATGGAATTCATTATACAATTAAGAGAGTATATTAAAAAATAAGTTTATACGTTGAATGATGAGTGTGCAGTCCTTGAGTGAGTCAACTGACAGCTGCTACTTTTCCACAAATACATCTGTGTGCTGCTGTTGCTGATTCGTAAAAAGTGATGCCCTCGAAAAGAGAAAAATGACAAAAACAGTTTATAAAATTATCAATGCAATCAATTGAAAATAAAAGTAAATAAAATAAAAGGACCTGATAAGTAAACTAGCGTACCAAGTATAATCGTTGTTGAGTTCGTCGTTATCGTTTTTGTACCATGTCATCGCTCGAGTGACCTTTGACAAAAAAATTAATTAATTTTTTTTGGGGGGTGGTGAAGGGAGCCCCACCGCCGCTCCCTTCTGTGAGGCTCAACCAATGCAATAGCCCCTCCAACGCTCTCTTACACTTTTAACACTACCTACGAACAATAAATAAACTAATACAAAAGAAAAATGTAATAACGATCAGAAATTATTGATGAAAACAAACTGTATGAGAGCGTTCAGATAAAAAAATATAGATCATTTATAAAAACAAATTAATTGAAGAAACAAAAAGCAAAACCGATCTATATTTTTCTATTAAGCTGCAAAGAAAGTACATGGATTAAATGAACAAAAGAGCATCAATAAATAAAGGGGCGACTTAGCTCATTCCGGGTAGAGATCCTTGTCCGACGGTTGAAGGTCATCCTGGTTTTCATTGATCGACTTTGAACCGTAGTCGTCGAAGTATGTATCCGGCTCATCCAGTTCTTCTTCTTCCTGTTCCTTGAAGTCTTCGTTTTCTTCAGCTTCTTCTTCTTTATATTCTTCAGCTTCTTCTCCTTCTTCGTCTTGTTCTTCCTCGATGACCTGCGTATCATCGAACTGGTCTTCGTCGACCTCTTCGTCTCCATCGCTGGGCTGCTGTTGGTCCATGAGCTGGTTGTCGATGGGCTGATGTACTTCGCCCCCAAGGAGTGGTTTGAGGTCGTACTCGTACTCCATATTTTCTACCGCGTTATTCTGCGGTGGATCATTTTGGCGTTGCCTCTTAAATGAAGTGATTGTTCAGCCGGTGCAAATCGCTGCAGCGTCAGTTTCATTCGCACCTCTAAGGTATCTCAAGTAATGGGCCTGAAAATACACATTAAATTAATTAGTGAATGGTTATTAAAATATCATACAATCATACGTCTTTATTAAAGTGAATAAAAATTGTTACGAGAGCATCAAACTGATCATCAGCGAGATGATCGAAGGCAACAATATCAGCCGTTGTTTTAAATGGCAAAAATTCTGGACGAGTTCTCGTTGCAGAAGATTGCTCGGCTGTCAAGTTTTTCAGGATGTTATAAATCGCTCTAAAAAATAATCAATAATTAATTTTCATTAATTAAAAAATATTACTCAATATATGGATATTGGAATAAAATGGTCGCTACGTACGTCAGTTTTTGTTCCATTTTCTTCAGTCTCTCATCGGATGAACTGGAAATGAAAATATTAATACAATATAAGTAAATTATAAATTATATTGATTACAATTTTGATTGATGGTATAATTTGTAGCATACCTTGTCATATCCTTAAACTGCTTCAGCGTCTCTCCAATCCCGCTAAAAACGTAAGTATAAATTGATTTAATTTGTTGAAATATATTATGCGAATAATATATATCATACCGTTGCGTTCCTTCGAGGGCTGCCAGTCTTCTGTTGATGGAGCTGCGATTGCAATTAAATGAGTCAAAATACATTTTTCACTCTCAAATATTGAATTATAAAAACGCACTCCAATGTCTCCCGTGGTGGTTCATTGAGCACATCATTGCGTTGTGCTCGTGGGCTGGTGGTTGCTGAGGATGCAGCGTTTTCCGCTGAAGCGGTTGCTGCTGCTGCTATAGTGGTTTCCGCTGATGCTGCTGCGACGGTTGTTGCTGCAGTTTCGGTTGCTGCTGCTGTAGAGGCTTACGCTGCGTTATTGCTGCTTGCTGCAGCGGCCTTCGGTGTGATGGTGGTTCCTGCAGCGATTTTGTATGCGGTGGTACTTGCTGCCGCTGTTGTTCTTTCAGCAGCGGTTGAGAGAGAGTTGATGTCTCAGTCAAAAAAGCACTCCTCCCGAAGCTCCCTGTAGACCCGGAGAAGGAAGACATCTTCTTCGTGAGCTTGGTTGCTGCGATGTTAGTTGGAAGTGCTCCCAAATTCTTCCTTTTTTTGTCAGCCATGCTAGTAAAAAACGAAACACAAGAAGAAAAGAAGAAGTAGGCTACAAAATGAAGATTTAATTTTCTAAGCTAGTAGACATAATTTTTACGACCACGAAAAATTGAGAATTTGACTCTATTGTCGGAATTTCGGGAGACCAGTAAGGCATCCTGAAACACTTAGCTGTGACTTGATTTAGAGAAACTAACGTCAATTGTGGAATCGGTAGAGAGCAGAGAAAAACACCGACTAATGATGAATCACACGGAAGTTTGAAAAGGTCCTCAACTTTTGAAAAATCTCGTAAAAGAAGATGACATCCCTTTCTTTCGTAATCGATAATATTTTTGATGACATCGATAGAGCCATTTTTAAGCATTACAGTGCTATCCTGCTGTGAAGTGGATAAGTGAATATCCCTAGTAATAATTTTCTGATATTGTTTACCGTTTTCATCATTATTATTAACGATCGCGGAGGAGGGTGTCGGACCATTAACGTGATTTCTAACAAATTTCAAATGATTTGGATCAACATATGGTTTCGATGCTGTACGACAACTTTCATGAATTCTATTTGAAATGTGCTGCAAATGCTGATTCGGTTTCCGACACAATTTCCGACAAAAGGTCATATTATTTTCGTACGGAAAAGCTGAGAACGAATCCAAGTGTCCAAATGATCTAGCGTCATCCGAAAGATGCAGTAAAGAGTGGGTAATAAAAGACAAAAATTCTACATACACATCGGAGGCCAACTCGACGAAAGTTTCGATGTACTCTTGGGCGAAATCGATAGCTCGTGGCGTGTGATGGGAATCAGCGAGAATTCTGATAGCTACGTGCAACAAAACAAAGTGCTTATAAACAGCTGAATTGACCAAACCATTGAAAACGTTGACACCGCTGTAAAGAAGAATTTGTCTGTGCTCGGTGGCTTTAAATTTGCCATGCTTGTCAATATTGACAGGTTTCCGAGCAAAGTCTCGAGGACAGAATTTCGATACCTGCTCTAATCGATCGGTTACAAGTTTGATGTGATTTGCGGAGAGCTTGACCGATTTCACAAATCTACCGTCGATTACACCTTGTAGGATTTTCTCCATTATACCAAGACACACTAGATGCATGTAATCGAAGACGGTATTAGAAACTATATCAAAAGGATGATCTGCAAGAGGAGTCTGCTCAACCATCTTGTGATGATCATGATTAATTCTTGACCTGTATTCATCTTCCTTGCGCAAATGGTGTTTGGTTCCCTTGTAAACCATAACACCTGAACGAACGGATTCGCCTTGCACGCAACACCTGGAACAAGGACTTCGAGAATTGTGGCTTCGATGACACAAGACTAAAGCTCGAGCGAGTGCGTCCGCAACGAAACATCTTAATTTTATGCATCTATTTTTGTCACCGAATTGAACACCATCTTGCAGTAAGAAGCGCATATCCGTTACGAAGAAATGAAAAAATTCCACGACAGACGTTGGTTTTTTGGAACTTCGAAAAATACCGACCATTTCTGGAGAGCTCGATGGAATATTAGCTATACGTATTTATATGGGCCACATTAAAATATTACCAGCTTTGTCGAGCGAGGCTTCATCCATGCTAAAATCTAATTGGAGAACATCGGGAATCATCAAAACAGGAGCAGATTGAAGAATTTTTTTTATTGCACCTTCTGTACCTAAGTGGAGATATTCGCCACCTGCAAGGCTACTAATCGGAGGTAACGAATATATCGGCGTTTTTAGAATTGTTCGAGGATCAATGTGAATATCTGAGAAGCAACTGTGACTTTTCAAGGCTAATAAAACTGCCTTTATTTGACGATGCGTCATATTTTGTTCAGTGAACACCGCGGCAAGCCTATCTTCGAAATCCGGTAAACTCTCCTTTCTTTGAAATGACGCAATTGTCGAACACGACATTGAATCAGAATCACGTCGACGGATAAACATTAGGATGCTGCGATGAATCATTATCGGAGAGGAGCCCTACTACATCGTCGGAAGCCGAAAAAACATCATCTTCGACAATCGAGTTTATGGAGGGAACACGACTGCTCTCAGCAAGCAAGCTCTTTTTCAAGCATTCATTATGGGCTCGCTCAAGCAAGCGATTTCTTCGCTTCCTGTACTCATGAGACAAAGATTCCGCTGGTTTCCTTGTACATGTTTTCTTTTGTAGAAAATAACACACCTCTGTAAAAAAAATTGAATTAAACAATGTAACGTAGATATTCATGAAAATTCTCAATTTCTATTAATCAGAGTAACAAATCAGCACTTTCCGCTCTACTATTTTATGTCAAAAATTAAAATATTTGAAACAATAACTACATTTTTATTCAAGAGTGCAAAAACAAAAGTACATTACTGTGATACAAATAATTGATAAACTTCAAGTAATTGTCTTTTTCAATTCTGAGAAATACAGTGAGTGATAAGAAGTCACGAAGAGAAAAGCCGGGTGTGGATCTTAAGGTAAACTAGTACGCAGAATGCAATTTAATAGCAGATATCCATGTACTTTGTTTTTTGCTCACTTTCATAGTCCTGATACCAAATTTCATCCCTGTAGTCAGAAAATTATTAAAATGGCACTGTAATCAGTCTTCCGGAGAGGAATGTTTTCAGTGTTATTCGAATAATTTTGTAGCCAAATATTTGAAACTTGGCGTCACAACTATAAGAGTGAAATAAAAACAAAATGTATGAGCACATGTCGCTACACACATCCTGCGTACCAGTTTACCTAAACACCCCTGGCCGGCTTCTCTCGGAATGACTGGAATTTATACGAAAGATTGTTAAATTCTTTTTCTATGAATTTCAAAATATTATAAAATTGTACCTTGAGATTGAAACAAATATTTGACGTAAGACAATATAGAATTAACTTTTAAGCAACGATTTCAGCCATTCAGTGAAAAGCTGGGTGTTTCAGGTAAACTGGTATACAGAATGCATTTTAATTATTCATTTTGATGCACTTAGTTTTCTGCTCACTTTAATAGCTCTGATACCAAATTTCAAATCAATATGTACAAAATTATTCAACTGGCACTGGAAAGAATCCTCCCCGGATGCATGATTTCCATGCCATTTGAATAATTTTGTTCTCAAAGAGCTGAAACTCGGTATCAGCACTATAAAAGCAAAAAGAAAACAAAGTACCAGAGTATTTGTTGTTCTACTGGATCCTGTACACTACTTTACCTGAAACCAACCTCCCGGCTTTTCACTGAATTGCTGTAACTTATAGGAAAGACTCGTTAACACTTTCTGTAACCATTCACAAATGTTAGATAATAGAGGTTTGTAATGGTTCAAAAAGTTGAAATAAATCACAAGCATAAACCAAAAGTCTTGAGCATCAATTTTCAGTAATTCAGTGAAATGGCGTGTGTGGGTTTTAGGTAAACTGGTATACAGAATGCTTCTAGCTTAAAAATATTAATGAACTTTGATTTCTTTACATTTTTATAGTCTTGATACTAAGTTTGAGATCTATGGATACAAAATTATTCAATTGACACTGAAAACATTCCTCTCTGGAAGAATGATTACAATGTCATTCGAGTAATTTTTGTACTGTTACGTGTAGATACACGTCACGGGTGTCTAATTACTATAAGAGAGCGAGTAGAAGAGTGCAATGCGGTGGCGGCCGTGGCGCGATGACAGAGCGTCTGCCTTGCAAGCCAGAGGATCTCGGTTCAAGTCCGGGCTCCGTCACTTTTTCGTTGCACTGTTCACTCGTAACATTTTCTGGTGTCTATGAAGTGGGATCTTACCATGTCGTCTACAAGTGGACTGTCTGTTTGCAGTTACCTGTCTTATCTACTAGAGGAAATAAAAATATATAATGCGTCTAATATGTGTGTTGCGTCCTGTGAAAAATGAAGTTATCACGAGGATCCGAGCGACACGTGCCGATAATAGAAGAATTCTGCAGTTCTGTGCGCCTTGCATCGACAGGGGCGTCGATCCGTCTGGGCCCTGGACGTGTCACGTGTAGATACACGTCACGGGTGTCTAATTACTATAAGAGAGCGAGTAGAAGAGTGCAATGTGGTGGCGGCTGTGGCGCGATGACAGAGCGTCTGCCTTGCAAGCCAGAGGATCTCGGTTCAAGCCCGGGGTCCGTCACTTTTTCGTTGCACTCTTCACTCGTAACAGTACTACAAAACTAAAACTTGGGATGAAAAATATAAAAAAGTAAAGAAAACAATGTATAGCAGTATCTATAAATAGAAAGCATTCTATGTAACAGTTTACTTAAAACCAAGCACTCGGCTTTTCACTGAATGACTGACAATTCTTGCTAAAGATTTGTAAACATCCTGGTGATTTATTTCGAATTTGTAGATTTTCAAACCTCTATTATCTGACATTTGTCAATGCTTACATAAAGTATTAACCAGTCTTTTCTATAAATTAGAGCCATTTAGTGAAATTCCGGGTGGAGGTTTCAGGTGCAGTGGTATACAGAACGCATTTTAATTATTAATCTTGATGCACTTTGGGCTTGGTTGGAGGACGCGAGAGCGGTAGCACGTGTCTATAACGCAACGGATAGTTTTGAGCAAATTTGTGTGGAAAAAAGAGAAAAAGAATAGAAAGTGACTGAAGAATAAGTGAAGATAAAGTATAGGAATAAGTGTGTGAAAGATTTAGGAAGGAAAAGTAAATAGAAGAAGAAAAAAGTGAGATAGAAAAGAAAGAGGATCACGGAAGGTTAGAAAGCCACAAGTGTCATGGCCGACGGTAAAACAAAAGGAGCGGGAAACAGCGGAGAAAAGAGCTCGGCGAGCAAATAAAAAGAAGAGAAGAAAAAGATAACGACTAGGCAAACGACGCTGGAAAGCCTAGTAGGAGGAAAAAAAGTGTCATTCAAAGATGAGGCGGAAGTGAAGAAAATATGGGAAGAATTAGGAGCAGTGAAAGAGCAGAATAGGAAAATGAAAGAGAAAAGTGCGAAAGAAGGAAAAGAAAGAGACTTGGAGATGAGAAAAGTAGAAAGTGTAGTGAGAGAGCTGAAAGAAGAATTGGAAAACGGAAAGGAAAAGATAGAGGCACTGGAAGAAAAAGTAAAAAAGTTGGAAAACACAGCAGTGGAGCTGAGGGAGAGGTTAGCGGCGGCAACGGAGATGCTGGCGGAGCCTAAAGAGCGGAACGAGCCTTCGGTCGCAGCGCAGCGGCAGGAGCACAGCTAGGAGCGACAACAACTGGGGCAGCGTCATCTCGGATGCATTCTCCGGGAGAGAGGTGAGTCAAATGAAGAGACTATTAAATGATAAGGATAGGGCGGAAAGAGTATGCAACATAGTAATTAAGGGTTTCGCAGATCAGGCGGTAGAATTAGATAGTTACATAGGAAAGAAAGAAGAGCTGAAGAAATGGGTAGAAAAGTTAATTGCGGAAAAATTAGTAACAGAAGTGAAAGTAGAATCAGCGAGAGTCGGAGGTAGAAACAGGTTAGACAGAGTTATAATAGCTAAATTAGGAAGCGAAGAAGAAAAGAAAAATGTGATGACAAATAAAAACAAGCTAAAAGGGTCAACCATATATATAGAGCATGATCTAAGATACGAGGAAAGAAAAAGACAGGAGGAAATTAAGAGATGGTACATGGAAAAGAAAAGAAAGGGATGTAATGTAAGAATAGGAATAGGTAGGATACCAATCGACGGTCAATGGATAAGGTGGGAGGAAGAAGATAAAATAAGAACGATAGAAGTTGAAGACAGCAAAAGACAAGAAAGAGGCTGGAGGACAAGGATAGGGAAAATAGGCTTGAGATAATAGGAGGACAAGAAAAAAATGATGAAAATTTCGTCTAGGCCAGGAATGGAAATCGAAACAGGGGAAGGAGGAGAGGAAGTGGAAGAGGAAGAAAGAAAATTTTTACAAATATTCAGATAGAAGACAAGGGGGAGGAAAAATGGAAAGAATTTGGAAGTAATATAGATAGGAATGAAGAAGAGTAGGAAACAGTAGGAAAAAAGAATAATAATAAAAAAAAAGGAAGAGATGAAGGGTAAAGAAGGGTTGGAAGAAGTAAACACGAAGAAATTATTGTTTTGGAACATTGCAGGGTTATGGAATAAGGACACGGATTTTTGGGAATATATCAGAGGAAAAGACTTTGTAAGCTTATCGGAAACATGGGTGGAAAAAAAGGATATAGAAAAAGTAAAGGACTTACTACCAAAAGAGTTTGAATGGGGAATAGTAGAGGCAAGGAAGACACAAAAAAGAGGAAGAGCAGCGGGAGGTTTTATAATGGGAATCAAGAGATGCTGGTGTAAGGAGAAGGTATTAATAGCGGAAGAAATAACAGAAGGTTTAATTAAAACAGAAATCACAGAAGAAAAAGAAATAGTAAAAATATGGTCGGTGTATAACCAGAAGAATACGGATAAAATAATAAAAAAACTAGAAGAGATAGAAATAAAGGAAGAAGGGAAAGTGATAATAGGTGGAGATTTTAATATCAGAATAGGAGAGAAAGGGGGCTATATAGACATAGAAAATGGAGAAACAAGACATAGAAAAAGCAAAGACAAAAATGTAGCAATGAATGGGAAAAAGTAGTAGATCTATGCGAAGGAAAAGGTTGGAAAATATTAAATGGAAATAAAGAAGGAGATGAAGGTTTGAAATACAAGAGAGCATAGATTCAGATCACGCACCTCTGGTCTTAGAATATAGGAGTGAAGGACAAAGAATAAATGAAGAAGTAAAAGTAGAAGAAAAAGGAAAAACGAGAAAAGTGTGGATTTGGGAAGGTGAAGCGGTGGAAAGGTTCAAGGAAAAAACAAGAGAGCTGTGCAGAGAGATAGATGAAAAGGAGGAAGATAGCACCGAAGCAAGATGGAAGGACACAAAGGAAATAATAAAAAAAACGTGGGCCGTTGAAGAAAGAAGGGTAAAAGTAAGAAAACTAGGCTACAGAACGTGGTGGAATAGGGACTGTTCAAGGTTGAAAAGGAAAACGAAGAATGAATATAAGAAGTGGAAAATAGGAGAGAGTAATAGCGCAAACTATAGATTGGCTAGAATAGAGTGGAGGAAGAAATGCAGGGAAAGGGGAAAAGAATGAAAGAAGAACAATGGAAAGAATTAGAGAGCATAAAAAGGGAAGGGCAGGTGTGGGTCTACATAGGCAAATTTAGAGAAAAGAAAATCAAGAAAGGGGTTAAAAATGAAATCTCAAGACAGCAATGGAAAACACATTTTAAGAGACTATTGCAAGGCTCGGGGACCCAAAAATTAGGAGAAAAAAGAAAAAAGTTAGCAGAAAAGAATGAGGGAGAGGGTATTACGGCAGAGGAAATTTTACAAGCTTGGAAGAACATAAAGAAGAGGAAAGCGCCGGGATGGGACGAAATCCCAAATGAAGGGTAGATTCATGGGAGTCAAGAAATAAAGGAAAAGTTGGTAGCAATAATAGGAAAAATATGGGACGGAGAGGAGATACCAGAGGATTGGAAAACAGGGGTCATAGTACAGATATATAAAAAAGGAAACGTAAACGAACCTAGCAATTACAGAGGAATAACTCTGTTACCGACAGCATACAAAATCTATGCAGAAGTCTTAAGGAAGAGGTTAGTAAAAGAAGTAGAAGAAAAAGGGTTATTAGAGGAGAGTCAGGCAGGGTTTAGGAAAAACAGATCGACAATAGATAACATATTTATACTAGACCACCTGATAAAAATGTACAAAGGAGAGAAAAAAAAATGTACGCGTTATTTATAGACTTAAAGGCGGCTTTTGATACAGTGAACAGAAGAAAGCTATGGAGGATACTAGAAGATATAGGAATAAGTAAATATATTATAGAGCAACTGAAAGGAATATATGAGGAAACTAGAGTTAGGGTAAGAATAGAAGAAGGAGTTACAGAAGAATTCTGGACGGAATTAGGATTAAGACAAGGCTGCGTACTGAGACCAATTTTGTTCTGCCTATATATAGGTGAGTTAGAGAAAGAGTTTAGGAAAAGGAATATAGGGAGAGTGGAAGCAAACGGAATAAGGATATGGAATCTCGACTAAGCAGATGACATAGTCTTACTAGCGATGAATAGGGAAGCAATCTTAGACATGATGGATACTCTGAGGAGATTCCTGAAAGGGAAAGACTTAATATTAAGCACAGAAAAGAAAAAAATACTGATCTTCAATAAAAAAGCAAATGAAAAAAAAAAAAAGATGGAGATGGGAAGGAGATACATTAGAGGAGGTCAGAGTATTCAAATATCTAGGATTTACGTTTAACAGGGAGGGAAACCATAAAGACCATATAAAGGAAATGATTAGCCGCAGTTAAAGAGGTGTGGGGATTAGATTAAATACAAGAAATATGCTATTCAATTATTTAGTGAGAAGTGTAATGGAATATGGGGTAGAAATCTGGGGATGGGAAGAAAAAGTGGAGCTGGAAAATATATTAACAATGTATTGGAGATGGATACTAGGAGTAGATTTCTGCACTCCCAAGTACTTAATACATGAAGAAACTGAGGTAACGAAACTAAAAGGAAGATGGGCCTTAAGGGCTTTGAAATATGAAGATAAGGTAAAATACCAGGATAAAGAGAGATTAACAAGGATATGCTGGGAAGAGAAACAGAAGAACGTTAAGGAAGATGAATATATGACGAAAAAAGAAAAATACTTAAACAACCTAGGACTCAGCACGTTGAAAGTGGAAATTATAAAAGGAATGGAAAAGGATATAGGAGATGAGATTCGAAAAAGAGAAAAGGACGCACAAAAGCAGTGGCAAAGAGAGAAAATAGAGCAATCCAGATATAATCCAAGGTATAAGGAGATAGTAACGGTAGGCAGACCAGGGTATTTAAGGAAAGGGAACAGAAGATATAGGGAAATAGCTAGAATTAGGTGTGGAAATATAGAGAGTGCAAACAAATATTGGGAAACAGAAGAGAATAGAAAGTGCAAATTATGTAGGAAAGAGTTAGGAACAATAGAGCATTTAGTCGAAGCATGTGAAACAACTAGGAAATGGAGAACAGATATAAATAAAAATATAGAAGTAGGATTAGAACAATTGAAAGATATTTGGGAAGGTAGAAACAACGAAGCTGTAGGGAAGTGGGTAAAAGAAATAGAATTAGAAATAGAAAGAGAAAGACGTAGACAAGAGGATACTTAGAACTCAAGGTAGGGTAGGAAAGATATAGGGTTAGAAAAAGGTATAGGAATAAAAATAGAAAAGGAAAAGGATAATAATGTAAAAAGCATGAAAAAGGTAAAAAGAAAGTGTAAAAATGTAGAAATGTAAAAATGTAAAAATGTAAAAAATGTAAAAATGTAGAAATATAAAAATACGGAAATGTAGAAATATAAAAAGGATAATTAGGCAAAAATACAAGAAGAAACATGTAAAATGTAAAATGTAAAAAGCAATATGTAAAAGGTAAAATATTAAGGTAAAATTGTAAAGCCTATTTATCATTTAGGTTAAGTCAACAATGTAAAAATTTTTTTTGTAAAACCAAGTCCATTTCAGGGCCATGTAAAAGGCTGAAATAAACTTATATATATATTCTTGATGCACTTTGTTTTCTGCTCACTTTTACAGCCCTGATATTAAGTTTCAGATCAGTACGTACAAAATTGTTCAACTGGCAGTGGAAAGAATCCTCTCTGGATGCATGATTTCCATGCTATTTGAATAATTTTGCACTCGCAGAGCTGAAACTCGGTATCAGCAAGTATTATAATGATAATTAATAAATATTAATACTACAAAAGTTTATTTATTAAAAAATTCTTATTAAAAAAGTATTAAAATAAAAAATATTTAGAAAATTAGCAACTTAATTTAAAAGATTGAATAATCTCTAATATTTCCATCAAGCAATTAAGCTTATCCTCTTCTGGTAATATTTTCAAATGGTTATTTACTACAGTAGCATACTGCGAAATTGTTTCTTGCGTTTCATGTGAATAGCTGACGACTGAAAATTTTGCAAAGCACTCTCAACACTGGACACATTTTTCTTCGTAGTTTTGGTTTTTGGGAAATTACAATCAAATTTAACATCTTGAGTCTTACTACTACTTTGGTACCTTTAATAATAGGTTTCTTATTCATGATGGTTTTACCTTCAGCAGAAGAACTTTCTGTTGTTTTTTTTTTGTTATAGGCTGCAAATCTTGTACTATTTTACTTTGAAGTTGAGTTGAATCCATGTCATCATGGGAATCAGAGATAGTTATTGTGGGTATATCATCGTACTCTTCACCATTGGGTTCTTGCTTTACGCTAATTGCAAAAACTTCTTTTGCTCTGTGGTTCAGTTTTAATTTTATGAAACTGATCATCTGCTGATGGTGATCCACTATCGACTTTAGGATTAGTACTATCAGAATACTCTTCATCGCTTGGGAAGTCATACTTATAGCATTCTTTGCTACATTGTCTTCTTTCTTATTGTTGGTCAACGTTGTCGATGTATTTGGTAATTATATAATCTTTTAGGTAAATCAAATTTGATGGACAATCATATCATTATCAGTCATCCTGATTTCTCGATAAATCATTAATTGTACTCTAGAAATCTTCTTCGCAACTTGGACCAAATATCCCTTACTTCAGTTCCTGAAATCAATTACAGATTAATTAATTGTAAAAAAAATGTATCCCACTTTTATAATAATTTGTGTAAACTGAGTAATTTTAAATTTATTGTATGGCGAACATTATTTTAAAAGCATAACGAAACATGTTCTTATTTTTAAACCGGTAATTGTAGTCGTTAACGCAATATATGAATACAACAATTTACTATAACCTCAACAAAATGCTACTTATTCTATATAACTTTTAAAAATTGAAATAACTTTAAAAAAAAACAGCAAAATTTAACTGATTATATTATATTATATTATATTATTATATTATATTATATTATTATATTATATTATATTATAATATATTATATTATATTATATTATTATATTATATTATATTATATTATATTATATTATATTATATTATATTATATATTAAACGAAAATATTTTTAATGAGCATTTAATTATTTAACGAACTATGATTTAACGTATATACCTTATAATCTAGTTTTCAAACGAAGGTTGACTATATCAGCAATGTCGGTACAGAATTCAAGCCGTTTTTCCTTTGTAATGTAAGTATTGTTATACAGCTTGTAGCGGTACTTCGCAGCCCTGGCAATAGCCTTCTCAATATCGTCCATTCTGTTTTACTCACACTGCAAAATCGATTATTTTCTCAAAAAAATAATGGATAATCGTACGCAATAGACGAATGCCAAGCACATACTGAGTAAAACGCTAACAAGATCGAACTTGATGTTTTGTCGCTAGCGGCTTAGTCACGTGACCTCCCGTTCTATGTATATACAGCTATACATTTCGCGGAAGAACTGTCAGAAAGTCTACGTACGGGAACAATTGGCGAGTCGTTGCCGATTTTACCAGAGAAATACCTACGAATTATTTACGAAATGGACGAAGAAGAAACAAATTGTGAGATAGGCGAAGATCAAGATGAGTTGATCATGTACCTGATTGAGTGTGTCGAGAAGAGACCACTTTTATATGATAAAAGTGATGACTCGTTTAGAAAGGTCAGTTCTAACCAAAAAGATGAAATTTTTTACCAAATCGCCTATGAGATTTTTGAGAGTCTGGGGATTATGACGACAAGTAAGTTGCAAAAACTATTAAAAAATATTTATAACAATAACTTTTTAACATTAAATTATTTATATTAATTACTTATGTCATAGGCGAAACAGTGAAAAAGATGTGGGCAGATTTAAAAAAACTGCAGATTCTAAAAAACTTATGAATACTTACAAAATAACAACCGATCAGGTATGGGATACGAACAAATTACTGTGGTTTTACTATGAAGCAATGAAATTTCTACGAAACAAAATTGACCATCGTAAAGTGATTTCATCAGTTAACGCTGAAAGGCTGACAACAAAACCAGGATCGATTTGGAAAATATCTGGAAAATGTGATGACAAACTATAAGAAAAAGATATCAGTCTTCCTAGTACATCTGGATGCTCAAAAGTCAAAATCAACTGGACAAATTTGCTGTGGAAAAAATGGAAGCAAAGAAAAATTTGACAGATGTTGTAAAATCATTACAGGAAACAATAACTAAGGAAGCTTCAAATATTCTCCAGCAACCAGCAAGTAGCAGCAGCGAAGATTACCATCTCCTGCTGTCCGATGCACTACAGGATGTTCCATCAAACCAAACACTAAAGTGTTTTCAAACTATAATGAGACACATCGAAGAAAAAAAGAAACTAGCTTTCAAAAAATGTTAGATTATATACTTATATTATTAAACTACTTTTGTAACCAAAATTATGATTATGAATAAACTGTCATAAGTATTACTTTGTTTTTTACTTCTTTTTGTTATAGAAAAATTTTGTATTAATACAGTAATAAGAAAATATAAATGACGAACATATGTCTAGTCTGTAAAAATAAGTATAATTCTGTAAAAAAGTAACTATAATCTGTAAAATTATTATATTTTGTTCCACTGCCATGGTACACTTCCTAGGGGAGAAGCGAAATAATCTTTTAAAATGTTTCTCAGTCGTATTCCATTCAAATCTTCTTCATGGATATCTACATCTTGATTAACATAATCTTTAGCATTAAGTACACCTTAATCTTCATACAAATTATTAGCATCTCTTCTATTACCTTCATTTTGCATATCACAGCTGATCAGGAAATTGTGCAAACATGCACATATATAATTATGTCAATGTTTTGTAATTTCCAAGCTAAAGGTGAGTTAAAAATTTTCCACTTGTTTACTAACAATCCAAAAGCACTCTCAATTGTTCGTCGAGCTCTTGAGAGACGATAATTAAAAATCCTTTGATCAATACTTAAATTGTTTAATCTTGTAAATGGCGTTATGAAATACTTTTTCAGAGCAAAGCCTCCGTCTCCAATGAAAAAATAAGGAACACTTATATTGGTGAGAGGAAGACGTTCATCAGGTGGTAAATTAATGTTTTGATACTCCAAGCCTTTTTTTAAATCACTTTCATTGAAAATTGAAGCATCGTTTAGAGATCCTAAAAAAATAATTACCTTTACAATCAGGATTCACATACACTTTAATTTTAAAGATTACATTTGATGTGTGACATACCGTAATCACCAACATTCAGCCACGTAAACCTTAGAAAAGCATCACACGCTGCCATCAAAACAACACTAGTAAATTTTTTATAATTAAAAAAGAATGTTCCTGAATTGGGAGGAGTTTCGATGCTGAAGTGACGCCCATCTACAGCTCCAACACAATTTGGAAAATTCCATTTTTCTTTGAAGTCATCTGCAATAATTCTGAACTCATTCACATCTGGCATATGAATATATTGATTTTAATGTTTCAAACAGAGCATGACAAACTTCTGGTATGATGCTATACATTGTTGAAGTGCCTATACAAAAAACAGATGCACACATTCATATACTGCCACCATTGCGCAGATAGCTGAAACAAAATATTTTACTTATTTATAATCATTACAAAATTACATTACTTTAAGTCTTAAGTGATAAAAATAGAGATAAAGTTAAACTTTTGTTATAGCAATAAGTTTTATATCATTTCAACAAAAATAATATTATTATAAGCACTTACTATAAGGTTACAGCTAATCTTAACTCTGCTGGCAGAGGTGGACGTCGACTTCGTTTTTCCAGTCTATTTTCAACAAAAGCATATAAATAGTTAAATTGCTCCAACGACATACCAATAAAATCATACAGTTTCTCATGGTCATTGTTCTTCATATACATAAATATTGTTGAGAAAGCACCAAAATTTAAGCGTTGCTGCTCTGTGATGTCGGATTTTGTCCACCATCGTCTAAAGTTTGTATCAAGAGTATCAATCACAGATTGAATAAAGTTTGAAATATTTATCCAAACAATTACAATTTGTAGTCGATTATCTACGTCCATAGCTGAGATTTTCAAATTTTTCTTTCTAATTTATCTAACAATTACACTTCTCAATGATTTCTGGCAGTGTTTACCGAATTTAAACAACTTTTGGGTTATGTGTGAAATCTCAGCAGATGACTTTCTATAGCTAATTTACTCGGTTGTCATAGGGTATGTTCCGATACGGGATCAGTAAATCGCCAGTAAACTTATTTGGCAACAGTGCAATGTCAGAATTATATCTTGATGTCTCACAACGGTCAGATACGGTTTCTGACTACTGGAGCTGTGTTCCGCATCCCAAAACACAGGGATTCCGCGAATCACAAACAATGAAATGACCGCAAGCTCAGTTTTTTGTTGTTAAGTTTTGTTCACGCGTATAAAGTTTTGTGAATATAGTTCAATAATAATGGATCAAATAAATAAACTAAAAATAACTTTAGTTGATCAGAAAACTAAGGAAACCTTCAAGGTTCTTGTAAACGCTGAAGATGTTGAAAAAATCGAGAATGGTAAATACATAACCTCATGACTTGTACCTAACAACTTATTGTGCTTTCTTTCAATATTGTATAATTATAATTTCAGATCCGATTTATCAATATAAAATGTTGAAAGACATAAAGAAGGCCAGAGATGAAACAAATTGATTAAAGCTAGGCCAAGCAAATAATTTAGTTGAACTGCAGGTAATGGATACATCTGATAAAATTCATTCCTTGATGGTTCCTGTTGCTAAACGTGATCGAGCTTTGAAAGGTAAAATATTAGAAATTATATATATTTTTGAATGTACACTGAGAAAAGAGTTTACGTAAAAAGCTTCAAACTAACCCAAGATAGGAATACTATACGTACAGTACATGTATATTTACAATATTTAAAGTGAAATTTGTCGTTACTAATATTAAATATTACTTTATGTATTATAATTTTTCCAACAAATATATTAATTTTTCTCATTGTGTCTGTCTGTGACTGTACTACTTGTCAGTATAATAATTTTTACTGAAAATATTATAATTTGAAGAAAACCCTTGTCTCAGTGTAATGTTGGTAACAAAAAAAAGTACTTAAATTAGTATACTGCTATTACTCTTTATCGCAGATTTAGCATATGCTAGTGAATTATTACATGAACACTTATCGGCTTTGCCTAGTTAATCTTATGCTAGACAGACAAACAATACGGAGACTGATGCCGTGAAAAATGGAGTATTCAGCGCTGAAAAGGATCCAGTATTTCAGTTAACATTGATAGAACCTTCAACAATGGAGAAATTTATGCTTTTCGTTGACCAGGAAACTTTGAACCGTGTACAGAACGGTTGGTTTTTTTAATTTTATTTAATAAGCTATGGACATGAATTAAATAAGATAATTTTCTTACAGATATCTCGTTTGCGACACAGTTATTAGACAATCATATGGCAGCTTTAGACGAACAAAAATCAAATTCTGTATCGACATTCATGGAGGCAATCAATGCTAGTAATGAAGAACTGCAAAATGACACTGATGCATTGAAAAATCTCATTAGAATGTATGAGAACGATGCCATTAATGATGATGAATCCAGCAGTAAACGTAAGATATAAATAATTGATATACCATTATTCGTAATGTAATTTATATCTAATAACATAAAAATTTATATTTTTAAGAGACTGGTCGTTATGTTTGGAGTGTCGCAGAGACACTTCGTTTAATTAAATTATATAAAGACAATGATGCTGCTTATAATGAAAGCAAGATGACGTACAAAACTTTTTGGAAAAGAATTACAGATGGCATGATGTCTAAAGGATATAACGTAACTACAAGTGGATGTACTTAAAAAATGGACTCCCTCAAAAGAATATACAAAAACGTAAAAGATCATAACGCTCAAAGCGGAAATGATAAAAAAACATGTAACTTTTATGAAGTAATTTCAGCATTTATTTTATCTAAAATATGTAAATTTTATGACATTATTAAAAAAATTTGTTTCAATGTAGGAGCTGAATGAACTGTTCAATAAAAAACCATGTATAAAACCACTGTCCATGGCTGGATCAAATTTACCTTTAGGCAACGTGGATATTAACAAAACACCAAGTACCTCACGAAGTAAGAATATATTCGAAACTAAGTAATAATTGATTAAACAATTTCATATGTAAGCGTCTAAATTATTTTTTATTTTTATAGAGCGTTCAAAATCAGCACTAGTAGACCTAAAAGCATCATATTTAGAGCAGTCGTTAGAAATAAAACGCTTGAAAAGGGAGGATACAGAAAATTACAGGAAGGAAAAATTATCTGTTATGAAAGATTTATTCCAATTTCTTAGAAAATAAGAAGTAGTAGGTGCCATTACTGCGAGATTTTTATAGTTAAAAAGTTACTTTTTTTATTTGTTTGTATTTGAAGCGATCATTTCTTTAATAATATGCTTAAGTCGACAGATACACTTTAAATTATAAAAAAAAATCGTACCTTATATTTGCTATGCTTAAAAATTATTTTTTTATTTTTACACTTTGAGTGTTATTGTTCATTACATTCTGTTGAATCATTTGCTAAACGTGAATAAACTACCACATTTAATTTTTTTTATAATATAAAGTGTATCTGTCCCCTCAAATACATTTGGTTCTTAGTTACATGTAAAAACATTGTAAAATTCAATTTACGATACGTGATAATATGATATTAGTCACTAAATTATTAATTATAAGCGAAGTTCAAAGTTAACTTTTAATTATTTATTTAAAAACAAATAAGCTGAGATTAGGACAATATACGTCGATAAAACTGTATGTAAACTCGGGACCGGAATATTTAAAGTTTTTTTGTCCCCCGAGTGTACAAGTGTACTTAGTCGTGTTAAACATGCCAAAATGTAATTTAATTTATAATTTAATTGTTTATACAATTAAGCGTTAATACTGTTTAATACAGTAATGTATTATTACTTATACCGTAGTGTTTATATTGCACGTTGTCATTATATTTTTTCTTTCATACATAAATACATTTTTATGAATTGAAATCAATATAATAAATGAAATAAACAACAAATAAATGATCGATTTCTTAGACATTTATTATTTACCTTCAAATAAATATTTACATAATGTTTCTGTTTACATAATGACAAATATCATTCCTTTTAATAGCACATTCTTGTTGTAAGGCGGCATCTACAAGTAATGGAGCAGGATTCATCTCAATAGTGTCCGGAATGACAACAGGATACTCAAAAGTATCTTCTTGCTTTAAACATATATTGTGGAGTATACAACAACACAATACATAATAAGGAATTATATAGGCAATTTTTTAATTAAGTACCATCACCGTCATTTTAAAAGTCCTATAGATCTTTCTACCATCATTTTCGTTCCAGACAACAATCTGTTAAAATAGATTTGCTCGAGGGTCAAATGGCCATCATCACGGTAGGGTACTATTACGTGGTTCTGGAGACTGTAAGCTGAATCACCTAATAAATGACTATTTTCCGGAAAAAATTCTGCATTACATTTTTGTTGCACACCAGAGTATCTAAAAACTCTCATGTTATGCACTGATCCTGGAAGTCCAACGTAACAGTGAATGAACTCCAGTCTATCGTTGCAAATGACCTAAAAACATATGTTAAAATGAATAATAATCGAAATTTTACTGAGAGCAACTGTTTTTTTCTTTATAAATAATATAATATATATCAACTAACTTGTAACTAGATCGAGTGCACACTCTTACGGTTGATATAACTTTGAGCATCTCTTCTTGGAGCAGGAATTTGGATGTGTGTACCATCTACTCCTATTACTTTAGGAAAGCCATACTTTGCTTCAATTCTGTTAAATGTAGCAATTGCCTCATTTTGTGAAGGCCATTGAATAAAATAATTTCTGTAGGGGGAGTGAGGCACGCTTGTATGTCTTAGTATGTGTTTCTTTGTGGGGGCAACTTTGTTTTGTGTTCGACAGTTTGTGTATGTATAAGTCTACAGTTTGTGGATCGATTTTCGTGACGGTAAGTGCGAGCTGAATTGACCGTCAACAAAAGTCATAAGTCACGACGACGCTATAGAACAAATGCCGCGGAGTAAGTTCATTCAAAAATTGATATTGAATGAACAAATGCTAGAACACTTTTAAAAGTTTGATAAACTCCATTTTGCTTGAAATAATAATATAATATTATAATTTTGATTATCAAACTTTTAAAAGTAACGTAATACACATGTGAGATAAATATGTTATTAAAACATTTGTTAATAGGTGAAGGTACAATGCATTTATTTATAGTTTTCAAATCATGCTAA
>QLSS01000854.1:0-16577 GCA_024372645.1 Trichomalopsis sarcophagae | reverse complement strand
ATATATATATATATATATATATATATATATATATATATATATATATACGATATATTATACATATTTATGTTTGTGCTATTGTTATGCGGTAAAATTTTATTTTATTAAACATAACAGATTTTTATTTTTCATTATAGCTGATATTTTTTAATCCTTCCGTAAAAGTACCAACGTTCAACGTTTGAAGAATTGGAAGGATTGATACTTAAATAAATTTCTCAAATGATAGTGTAGAAAGAAGAATTCTGATTATGTTTACCAAATTCAATCGCTAATGATTTTTAAAACCAATTAAGTATCTTACGTATATTCGAAATAGTCTAAATATATATTAAATCGTTTATATCTATTTTATGTAGTCATTACAAATTATAGGACAAAATGAATTTAGAATCAATAGATAATATTGAGAAAAACATTATCGGTGATGGAAATTGTTTATTCCGTGCTTTTTCATATTTTTTATATAACACTGAAGATAAATTCAACAAAGTTAAATGAGTGATTATCAAATATGTCGTTCAGAATTCGGAATATTAGAAAACATATATTGAAACGGATTATTCTTATAGTGTAAAAATAACCAATGCTGAGATATATAGAAATTATATGACATTAGATGGTATGTTCGGCGGTGAAATTGAGATAGACGCATTTGCTAACATTTATAAAGTCCCTGTTTCAGTTTATAGTGTAACTATGGTACATCCAATTTGTTACGGACGAAACTTTGATGATAATAATGAATTGGGTCTTTTATTATCGGGTCCAATTAATGCAGGTCATTCTGATATTTAAAAAAATATAAACTTAACTTTTTGGCAAAATTATAAAAAAAGTATATCAAACGTATAAATCGAACTCATTACAAAAGAAACAAATTGTCAATATTAAAAAAATTTACAATTAACAAAGAAGATCCATTATTTCTTAAAATGAAAAGAAAATATGATTTAATTACAAATTTAAAAAACTTTCGAGTAATAAAAAAGAGAAATAAAGATAGAATATCTAACATGAATCCCATTAGATTAAAATTGAAAAGGCAAAAAGAATTAGTTAAAAATATGAATACAAACACATTAGAACGAAAAAGACGTAAAGATCTCATAGAGCATATGAAAGAAAATAGATTACAAGAAAAGAGATGTAAAGATCTTGTGGAACATATGACTCGAAAAAGATTACAAGCAAAAAGGCGTAAAGATGTCGTGGAACATATGACTGAAGAAAGATTACAAGCAAAAAGGTGTAAATATGTCGTGGAATGTATGAGTGAAGAAAGATTACAAGCAAAAAGGCGTAAAGATGTCGTGAAACATATGAAAGAAGATAGATTTAAAAGAAAAAAATTTACAGGTTCTGTTCAGAATATGAATACTGAAAGAATCAACAAACGTCGACGAATTCAACAATCAAATAAAATGTGTCCATTGAAAGAAGAATATTCAGATTTTGGAGAAATGAGTTATGCATGTCAGCATTGTAATGCTTCCTTTTGGTCTGTAGAGTATTCAAATAAAAGTTGTTGTCATATGGGTAAAGTAAATTTACCTCCTTTAAGTGATTATCCCAAAGAATTGAAGAAATTATTATTTAATGATAGAAAATTTCGAGAATTGATTCGTTACTGTAACAATATTTTTTCATTCGCAACTGTTAATGCAAATGTTGTCAAGGATTCTGGACACTTCACCGAAAGACACTTCACCGAAGGGACATTTCACCGAAAGCGACATTTCACCGAATGGGCACTTCATCGAATGGACACTTCACCGAAAACCTTTTTATTTCTATAAAATACATAAACAAAATTTAATTTTATCTTTACGGTCGAGCTCAGCATTACCCGGAGACACGACGAGGACGTGTCGACCATGGTCTCCATATAAAACTGAAAATTAAATTTGTTATTGATGTTCTATGAATTTTAATTTATTCCTTTTTTAAAGATTTGGAGTGGTATAACAAGTAGCTCAATTACCGCAGCGGTTCTAGTACCAAGTTGGTTGCCCCTCTGGGTTATGGGTGTGTCGGGCGCTACGCGCCATTTCCCACCCAAAACCCAGCGGGTCAACTCGGGCTGATAGTGGTTCTTTTATTGAACTCGGAATAATTTAAAAATAACCTAAAACCCCAACAGCACCGTCTTGGGGTGGTACAGTAAGTAACTCAATTACCGCAGCGGTTCTAGTACGAATTTGGTTGATCCTCTGGGTTATGGGTGTGTCGGGCGCTACGCGCCATTCCCCACCCAAAACCCAGTGGGTCAACTCGGGCTAATAGTGGTTTTTTTATTGAACTCGGAATGATTTAAAAATATCCTAAAACCCCAACAGCACCGGCTTGGGGTGGTACAGCAAGTAGCTCAAATACCGCAGTGATGAATTGTTGCTAAAAAAACGTTTTTCATCACGAGATAGTAACATATACATCCATTCGGTGAACTATCCCTTTCGGTGAAATGTTCATTCGGTAAAATGTCCCTTTCGATAAAATGTCCATTCTATGAAATGTCCATTCGGTGAAACGTCCATTCGGTGAAATGTCCATTCGGTGAAATGTCCATTCGGTGAAATGTCTTTCGGTGAAATGTCCTTCGATGAAGTGTCTTTCGGTGAAGTATACGGTTACGGTTGTCAATCAATCTCAAACTGGAATTTATAACTTAAAAATCAAGTTTGTCATATAGCTCCAAATACTATTAAAAAGTCATATGGTGATTCTCAAAAAGGACAAATATATTTGTACGATGATTGAAAATCACTGAAATAATATTAAAGGAAAAAAAATTAGTTAAAGAACATATAACAATTGTTTCTCGAGTTCTTCAAAATAATCCATATCCGAAAAAGTTGAAAAATTTACATGAATTAAGAATATCTCAAAAAATAGAGGAGTATAATTTATATTTTATGAGATACATCAATTTAGATAAAAATAGATACCATTAAATTATGGCCTTTGCGTTTATCCAAAAAATCCTCCACAAGAAATCGGTTGAACATCTATTTTGAACAAATTATCTTTTCATATAGACCCTGCGATTTTTCCAATCATGTTCCCATATGGAGATCTTGGATGGAATCCAATATTTAAACAAAATGAAAAAAATGATAAAACTTTGTCTCCTTTACAATATTATTCACATCGATTAGCTTACAGACCTATGTCGAAATTTATTCCTATTTTATATTGTGGTAGATTAACGCAACAATATTTTATACAAGCTTATATAATTATTGAATACTGTAGATTAAATTTTTTAAGCTACAATCAAAAACAATTACGTATAGAATGTTATCAAGGACTTGTAGATCACATATCCAAAAGTACTTCAAATAATATAAGAAATTTCGAAAATAGTGAAAGATTGGGTAATTTGTTCGTATTACCATCATCACCAACATATATAGGTAGTCCAAGATATATGCATCAAAGTTTTCTCGATTCAATGGCTACAATGCGAAAAGTAGGTGGTCTACTGGATATTTTTGCTACGATAACGACAAACTCAAAATGGCCTGAGTTAAAAAGAGAACTGAATACATTTCTCGTAGGTACTTCATGCAATGATATCGCAATAATCACTGTTAGATTATTTTATTGTAAATTCCGAGCTATACTTACTGATATTCTTAGAGGAAATAGTTTTGGAAAAATATTAGCGTATTGCGACGCTGTGACTCCCAACACAGGTGCGCAACACCTAGAGCCTCGCATGCGCTAGGATTTTTCTTATTTCGTGGGATTTGGCGCTATCGTCACGTTTGGGAGAACGCTAGGGAGAGGGGAAAATAATTACATATTGGTTAACACTTTATTGCACTTGTATTTCGCCCAGCCCTTCCCTACAACGCGGTGGCAATGATGCCTCCCGCGCACAATGTAGCCACGCAGGGCTTATGTTGGCGCGCTCACGTACGAGCCGCACTCGTGCAGCAGACGGCAGGCCTCAGGCGCAGGTCCAGTCTGTTGACGGTTGGCTCTCTCTGTCTCTCTCTCTCTTTCTCTCTCTCTCTCTCTCTCTCTCTCTCTCTCTCTCTCTCTCTCTCTCTCTCTCTCTCTCTCTCTCTCTTGTATCACACGTACACGCTCGACTCGGTTCCGTCGGTCGCCTCGCGGCCAGTGTGATCTCCGTCTCTCTCTCTCTCTCGGCTCTCTCTCTCTCTCTCACTCTCTCTCTCTCTCTCTCTCTCTCTCTCTCTCTCTCTCACTTCTTGATGCGCGTGCGGGCTATGCCACTCGCTTGTGGCAAGCCCAACCTGCTGCTGCCGTGCAGCTATGGTTTTCTCGCACGCGCTCTCTCGTACACACGCGCGTCTCCTCGCACTGCTCTTTCTCTTTTCCTCTCTCTCTCTCTCTCTCTCTCTCTCTCTCTCTCTCTCTCTCTCTCTCTCTATCGCGTGCGCTGGCTAGACGCCTCGCGCAGAAGACGTCTAGGTGTGTGCCCGCACCGCACACCACTCTCTCGTCTCACTGACTCTCTCTCTCACACAATCACGGCTTTCTCTCTCTCTCTCTCCCTCTCTCTCTCCCTCTCTCTCTCGCTTACTCGCTCTCTTCTCTCGAGGCTTCCGGTTGACGTCCGTCGGTGCTCCCGTCATTGTCTCCTGGACTCCTCCCGGACCTGGTGGCAGCTGACGGCTTCGGCTCTCCCACACCGATGTTGCTGGCTGCTCTGGTCCTCTAAATGATGGTGGTGGACTGACTGGCTTCCTTCCTCTCGTCGGGATGGTCGCTGGCTCGTCCGGGCGTTGGCACTTCTTAGCGCCAACGCGCTGCACCTGTAACACACTCGCGCACTCTCGCACACTCTTAGGAGACTCTCCCAATCTCCTCTAGTCGTTGACCTCGGGGCGACAAGCAGAGGAGGACGCACGTAACTCTCGCAAACGTCAACGTGCTCCGTCGACAGTCGGGAGAGAACTCGCAGATTTCCCCGCTCGTTCTCGCGCTCCTCTCGTGCTCGTCGGGCCCGCGCTTCTTGCTGGCTTCCGATTGGCTTCCAGTCCGCGCGGATAGCGAGCTGCGCATCGGCGGCCGCTGATTGGCTTGCGACATGCGGAGGACCTATCAGCGCGCGCGCCGACAAGGCTCGCTCTCGCGCCAACGATGCTCACTCTCGCGCCGACGATGACGGTTAGCTAGCGTTCCTCGAACTTGAGGACAGGCCGGCGCTGAAAACAACACGTCAAAACGCTTGTTTACTCCTCGCACTCAGGGCTTGGCCGCATCGAACGAGATCCCTCGTATCGACGCGGCTGCGACGTTTGCAACGTCGCATTGTAACAATGGGAGGATTGAGAAAAACGCAAAATAGTGTTTTTTAAAAATCAAAAATTGGCCATAAAATAAAAAATAGTTAGAAAAATAAAAATAAATGTTTTTCTCGAATTTAGAATTCAAAATTATACATGCATGTCAAATTTTATTGATATTCACCGAGTAGTTCCTTAAATATTACGGTATACATACAACACATCCACACACACACACACACACACACACACACACCCAAACGCACGCACACACACACACATCCATACGGATATTTTCTAAAAACACGTGATTTGAACTTCTAACACACCAAAAAGTATTTTCTACAAGTTTTGACGAAACTCAAAATTTTACGATTACAAAGCTCCCTCTAGGAGGAAGCAAAAAAATTTTAACTAATATTATTTTATTGTTAGATTTTGTTAATATAATTAATACTGTCATCAATTAAGTACAAAGAGTTTTGAATATTCAAAATTTAGTTCTATTTTATTCTATAATTTTAAAATCGTCTTGTACACTAGTAGCTATAACTACTTTTATAAAATGTTGGCTATATTGAATGTATACATTTATACTCGACAGTAATTAATTCTCTTAAAACGTTTTTGAAATCGTGCTTTTGATTGGTTTTAATTTATCGATCTGGCAATCTGATTGGAGCATTTCAATAACGTTCCACAAAAATCAACTACCATCGAGTGTACATCCAATATTTAACAATATATTCAATCATGATACGTCAAATAATTAAATATTATTTTAATTGATTTGTAAATTGAGAGAAAAGCTCGTAAAAAATTGCTAGTAATCAAGTGGTGTGGCAGCACCACGGAAGCGAGTGAGAAGGCTGCGGCGACCGCGACACGAATTACTTCTATATTAGGTTTTCAAATTTTCAATTCAATAAATACAAATATTGACATTATCGTATCTAAATTTTTTACGTATAATCATATTTGTATGCTTAACTTTGATTTCCTATTCAAATATTGACATAAAAGCAGTTTTTTTTTACAATAAACAAGCATGTCTCTACAAAAATGCTAAAATCCGTCTGAGATTCTTCAGCCCAACATGTTCAGACCGTGAATTTAGCTGCACATATTACTTTCCTACATACTTATACAGACCAGTGGGATTACTGATGTGATCACACATAAGTAGATAGGCTATAGGCATACCAAAACATAGGCATACTAAAACACCCCCTCTCCTCTCAGAGTATTTTGGTACTCGATGGAAGAGTAGGGATCCCCTCTCTCTCTCGCCAAGATACTAAAACACCCTCTCTCCTCTCAGAGTGTTTTAGTACCCGATGAGAGAGTGGGGATAATTTTTCCTCTCTCTCTCTATTATGTTTTGGAATGCCTATAACGTTCTCTACTTTTTTTTAATATTTTTTTTTATTTATTTTTTTTTTCCTTTACAGTTTATGCTGATAGAACAATTTTATGAGTTTGACGTTGTGCAATGCACAGTTCGTCTTATAGCTTGGATTATGATTTGTGCATACTGTGACGAACTTAAAAGATGGTTTTGACGGACAGCCATACTGTTCAATGTTGTGTACTGATTGTTATATATGTCGAGATTCATATTGTTGTATGGATAATATTGTGAATTTAAAAGTTTCACATTACTTATCTCACAATGATCAAATCTACTGGCATTTGCAGTTCTTGCAGCTTTTCTCTTTGTTTGTAGTCCGAGAATTACAAAACGAGGTTTCTCCAATTGATTTGAAGTTTTCACTGTCCAGACGTGTTTATTCGTGCTTGGAAGAAGAGGATATTCAAATATCCCCCAAGAACGAAAACACATTGAGATGGGGTTATCCTTACCAATGAAATTCAATAGTTGAATTTTTTGTTTGCATCTGATGCAATAACATATGGCATTAACCAATCTATCTTTGTTATTTTTACTTCACAATCTTCATAAGTAGTTAAGCCAGATGATGTAGTTCCATTCTGGATTATTGCATTTAAGTCGCTTCTCGATCTTGTAAGAATGAGCTCATGCTTCATATTAACTATAATTTTTTTATAGTCTTCTGCAAAGCCCAATATCATACTCAGCGGTATCGCTACGTCAAAGTTTCCCTTTTCATCGACAAACGTTTTCGTATCTTCTTCATCACCAAGCCACCCTGCGTTTTCTAGCATGTTATTCTGATTCGAGTTAAATTAAGTTCATCCTTTCATGAGACTGCTTAAACCAACATTTTTACTTTTATCTATCTCCACAGCATTAATTTCATAACGAATTTCATCAAACAGATGACAAATGCCATTGTTCACGAATTTAGTTTTAGTTGATCCTGTTAAACCATCTTTTAGTTTCAATTTTCCACATACGTGGATAGAACTACGCGATGGTAAGAGGCATAGATCTTGATGTTGTATAGAAATACGAATTTCATCACTATTATCAAAGCTTAATGATGAGTATGGTTGATGGGCATGTACCTCGTAATGAGCAATAGATTCATCGAAGAAGACACCTGATTGAATGCTTAGAATTTCGTCCATTTTTCTGGAAGCAGCAGAGAATTATACACGTGAATTTTTTCCACGAACTTTTAGTCCTAGGCTTTTCAGAAACTGAATGCTCTTCCGTGTTAACGATTTGAGTTTCTTCGGCCGACTGATGACTGGTTGACATGATGGCTGTCTTATATATGTTCCAGAATTGTAAACAATACCCATTATACAGATTTGATGTGGAGTCTAATAGTGATTTCCTCTCCTCGAAAATTTACCAAATTTCCATCCTGATATAAAATTCGAATTTGTAGATGATCTATGCACTTGACACTGAGTGGTAGATATATCACATGAGACGGAACTTCTAAGATTTTATATCCTGGAGGCACTCTGGGAAAGAACTAATGAATTGTATGAACTTTCTTATTATTGATGTAAGCACCTGCAGTAATGTTGCACTCTACTCTGAGTGCATTGATTCTCAATATTTTCACAGGTAAATCAGAGCTGTGTTGAATGTTCTCTTTGAGAATGCGAGGAGCGAAGCCAAGGAGACGGCCTATTGAATCGTGAAGTTTGAGATTTATCTGATGACTGCAGAGAATTTCACTTCTGAGAGTATTGTTGTTAGCTTTTAAAGAAAATTCAATTCTTTTGGATTTCAAAGTTTCTTGTAAAAATTGATTTATAGCACCAATTTCACAGCTGCCAGTAGGGATAGTGATAATATTATCTTTGCTCAAATGAAGTTTATTATTTGAATGGTCAACATAGAATGTTAAAAGTTCAACTAAACCCAAGACAAAATTTTTATGCTTTGGTAGTTCAATCGAAGGAAAATACTGCGCTTCTAAGACAGATGAGATTCCTGAGAGACTCAGTGTGAAGCTATCTTCCATGACTGATCGGAAGATAATGATTCCATTTGTCAGTGAGCAGCTCTTTTATAGTCTCCTAGCTAAGAAGTAGAGACAAAGATGTCCACATATAAATGAGTCAAAATTTTGATATCTTTTGTAATTGTATTTCACTTCCTTCACGTTAAAATAAATTCTTCCATTGATTTCGTCTACTGGGATGATCCAAATGAGCTTACTGAGAGACTTCTCTCGGTTATTGATTGCCGAACGATCAGCTGGAAATAATAATCACGTCAATGAAATCCAGTCGATTATTGAGGAATTACGCGAAGCTGGGCATATATATTGACATGCAACTTTCTATTTTGCATCAGTATTACCATGAGTCTCGATGTATTTGGAAGAAAACTTGAGGGCTCGCAAGTGAGTCGCGGTCCTCCAGGCAATGGTTTCAATTTTACACCGGACGGTGATTTTGATTTAGAAAATAAGCGACTTTGCAACCTAGGACAGCCCATTCATCCAAACGATGCAATCACCTTGCACTCACTGAAAGTTATTCTACAAACTGAAATAAATTATATAGCTGCTAAACTCTTCGCAATTACTCTGGTGTTGATTATATCATTGAAGAAGTGAATAAACAATTAAAAGTTCGTATAGACAAATTTCCAGATGGATTTTCATCTACTGTTAACGATGATGGAACATCAAAGAGTAGCTGAAGCGCTATACAAGCCAGCACGTCGGGGATACAAGAGAAGAAAATATGACATACGTGGAATAGACGAGACTTGGCAGGCTGATCTTGTAGAAATGATACCATATTCTAAAGAGAATGAAGGTTTTCATTACTTACTCACTGTCATAGATATATTTTCAAAGTATGCATGGGCCATGCCAGTCAGGTCAAAGTTTGGTAACGATGTTACTACAGCTATGAAGTCAATACTGAAAGAAGGACGAGTACCGAAGAATTTACAAACTGACCAAGGAAAAGAATTTTACAATTCAATTTTACAAAAACTTATGAAAAAGCACAATATACACTTATACTCTTCGCATAGTAATCTTCATGCAAGTATATGCGAACGATTCAATAGAACGTTAAGAAATGCAATGTGGACAGAATTCAGCAAACAAGGAAGCTATAAATGGTTGGATATTCTACCTCAGCTGGAAATAATAATAGCCTAACTTGCTCAAAGCATACAATTCGAGAAAACATCGGACAACAGGAATCGAGCCTGAAAATGTTACATTGGCAAATGAGCGAGAAGTCAAGAGACGTTTTCCAATTGAAAAGTCGCCAGTGAAAAAAACCGAAATTTAAAGTAGGAGATAAAGTACGAATAAGTAGGATAAAAAATGTTTTTGAAAAAGGTTATACGCCAAACTGGTCAACGGAATTTTTCACAATAACGCGAGTTGTAATAAAGGATCCAGTAACTTATCACCTCAAAGATTATTATGATAAACCCGTCTCTGGTGGCTTTTATGAAACGGAAATTCATAAAACTATGTATCCGGAAATTTATTTAGTAGAAAAAGTTTTAAAGAAAAGTGGTAAACGCGTATATGTTAAATGGTTAGGATTTAGTGACAAGCATAATAGTTGGATAGATAAAAATGGGATTGTATGAATTATTTCAAGGTTCAAATAAATATGAAAGCAATTGTTATTATATTTAATAATGTATTTATTCATGTAAATTGCACACAAGTTTGAAGAAAGAAATAAATAGTATTTAACAATTATCAGTCTTTGTATTTCATTATTTTAGTATGTGGTGAACTTGAAAGAAGTTCCACCCTGATATGTTATAAATAAACCAAGTTTATTTGTTGTGTTAGAGAGATTATTGAAAAATTCTTGATCTTTCAAGATTGCTGATGAGATCTTCCGGGGCAGAAATATTTGAAAGCTGTCATCGATCTCAGCCACGATCTTTGTTCCGAATCTCGTCTTTACTTTCTTGAGTGCAGTCACCACGTGCTCATAATCTTTTTCCAAGTCCGTGACTTTCTTCTTAGGCAAGAACTCACGCTCAGCAATCTTGTTGAGTGCAGATAGATCAATTCTGAAATGTAAAAAATAAGAATTTGTGTTAGAGAAAAGATTTTCTTTGAGAACAAAAAAAATAGTGAAAATCAGCTAAGAACTTACTTGGAAATGTTAAGTGAGTCTTGGTTTCTTCTCCAAAGGAAGGTAATTTTCAAGCTCGACTGCTCGAATGTGCTCTTCACCGTGGTGCGTTGATTCATATAGCCCATTCCCCACCATGATGTCTGCCCCTTTCATCGCCTCTTGTAGAATATCCCTTCTATCGGAAGATGCCTCCTCCATCGATGGATTCCATTCGTGCATTAGCTCTTCACAAACATCGTATTCGATAATGATTTGTTCACCTGTATCGTCATAAAGTGTCATCCCCACTCGTGCTGCACTGTTTTCATTGGTCACTTCGTTCCCCCTCTCCATTGCTCTCTCGCTTTCTTCTTCAGTATTGGTCGCTTCATACCACTTATCCATCTCCCCCACTCTTTCTTTTCTTGTATCAGCCATTTTTTCATTCCCCTCCATTTAAATTACAGCCAGCGCCATCTGTTCCTCAATAATTCGGTAATGACCCCAAGGCAAAGTGTCTGTTCTATGTCTTCTACTGGTAATAAGTATCTTTTATCATCATGCGTTCTTAGTGCTATTTTATTCTGTTTTTCAGTATGCACTACATGCAATTTAGAGCGAATGTTGCACTGCTCACGTTTAACAATAATTTGTTCTTCAAGACATTTTCGATAATCTTGGAACGTGATTGTTTTCTTCACAACACTCGATTTTATGCCTTTGGTTTTCGTCACAGTCTCAGATCCATCTATTAAAATACTATACATTTTGCTACGTAAACCAATAAATTCCGTCATAATCTTGCCACAGCATTCATCTTTCATTAATCCAGGCACTTTTTTATTGACAAGCGGGATTCCAAATTGATTGTTCTCTTTGTAATCAGAAGTATCAAATTTCTGCAAGTCTTCTTTCATTATTTTATACACATCCACGTCAATAACTTCATATATCAGACTATCTGTGTCGGTGTAAAGAAGTTTACATTTTTCTCCAAGTCGCCGCTTCATATATGAATAATGAAAATCGTATAACAATGTTTTAGACAAATCGAGAATGTTGAGACCAACGTTTATTGGTTTTTTAATTGTAATACTTACTCTCTTTATCTGCTTCTGCTCCATATCGACCAGTGAATTTATTCACTAATCGCACATCAACGCGAGATCGTTCTCGCTCGATGCACTTACCATATACTGCATTAATTAATAACTTGTAGAAAAGCTTTTCAAACTCATTCTTGGCCTGCTTTCTCTTCTCTGTATTAAATTCAACATATAGTTTCAGCCAAGGCTTCTGCTCAAAACTCAGAATCCTATGCACTTTTTTTAGTCGAAGTCCATTATCTAATACCTGTTTTAACGCAATTAGTCAACAGTTTTTTTTTTTGCTTTGAGCCAGGGGGTGTACGATGCTCTGCACAAAAAGGCAAATCTTGATGATCATCATGTATTTCTTCAGGATACTCTAAATCTACTTCAGCAAAGTAGCATGTATTAGAGTCTGGTGGTGCATTGAAAAAATTTGAATTCGTTTCATATTCGATCCATTTGAATTTTCCCACTGGTAAATACTGCACCATGGCCCATCCATAAAGATTATTAATATCAAAATATAAGAGTGTCTTCGTTTTCTGATTCTTATCGTATGATGGTCCCATGTACGGATTGTTCGCCGTAGCATACCGATTGTACCATTGACTTATTTCTCCTCGAATGCCTGCTTCAATAAACATCAGCAGATCTATATCTGTAAGAAGCTCCAATTCCACTTTTGTCATTTTTAGAGCTGCTGAAAATGTGAGACCTGGAGTCGTGTAAAAGTGTGCAAGATATAAACTATACGCTTTCAGAGATGTCTCTCGAAAACTTTCGAAGACGTCAGCTAATAATAAAACATCTGGTTTCAAGTACAAATCTGAATACTTACCCAAAGTTTTTATAGTAAACATATTCCATACTGTAACGGCATGGTGATAGTCTTTGTCAATAATATGAGAATCTGTTAGTTTATTGTAAAACTCATTCTTCTCTGGCAGTTTTGTAGTCATCAACTTGTCCAATCCATCTACGAAATCATATGGAAATATACCTTTTCGTCTAAGAAGATTGATTTGCTCATCTGTAAATCCATCATTTTTAAACTTATTCACTGCTATCGGCACGGTTTCCAAATATGATGCAAGCTTTTCCAACGATGATGTTAAAAAACGACATGAATCTATAAATCTAAAACTGATGTCACAATCATCTATATACTTCGTAAATGAAATATATTTTTCTTTGTTGCGAGGTATCAGACATATTCATCCCTTCATTATTGTAGAAGTAGCAATCTCTTTCAAAATGAAGTGTGTATCATAATTGAGGTTATGAAAGATAACCGGCATAAACCTCGAATCCTTGTAATTTAAATTGCATGAATTGTGAGCTGCACCTCTGAAACTAAATAGAAAAAAAGTCTTACATGATGTACATCATTGAAGTCAAATATTTGTATACATTAAAAACTAACGTACCGTCCTGTTAGATGACAATGGTCTCGTACTGCGAGTTCTTCACTTTTGATAGGCTTTCGGCATATATGGCAAACAGTTGACTTCCGAAAAGATAATTCTGCTAGATCTGTAAGTCTCGTTGGTATTGGATTTTTGTAGAGTAGATCAATCTTTTCACTAATTCCTTTCTGTTCTCGAACAAACCATTTTGCCGGTGTCCATTCATCTTCATTTTCTTGTCTGTATGATTTATAAACAGATAAACTATCATCAAAGCTGCACTTTATATAATAGCCTATGCTATATGCTTCATGAAGCTGAAAAGCATTTTCATTTTCAGTAGGCTTTAACAAACATTCAAAATCTGCATAAATAACAAAAGGGACTTTTTCACTTTTATTGTAATCTTCAAATTTAAGAATGTTATTCTTAAAGTCAGGCAAATTAATTCGACTTTTATTAAAATTTTTGCAATTATTTTCGTGCATTTCCAGCCTTTCTTCACAGTAAAATATTTGTAAACACATTTCGCAGGGGTATGATTTTACATGAGATTTACTTAATTGAGTGCTTAAAAGTCGAGAAAGATATTTAATCCAAACGTAGTGGTATTTAGACAAGCTTCCGCGATCATCATGATTATTTTCTTCATTTTCATCTATGTAAAAGTCTTGAATGCGGAGTAGATTAACATGTTTTTTTTTTCTTTTCTTTTGTAATATGGCATGGCGATACTTCAAACTTTGCATTGTACTTGTTTAATATGTATACATTTATTGAAATATCATTTAATTTTTCGAATTTCGGAACATCTTTGAGTTTCACTGAAAATTCTATATCCCCGAAGTTCAGCTCGTTCTCATATAAACGATATTGATTAACTCTATTGGGACTTGTTTCACTAGGTTACAATGCTGTAAATATAGCAGACTTAAAACATTGATTATCATTATTACGAACATCAACACATGCCTTTTTCTTTTCTATAAACTTTGGAAGTGCAATGAAGGAACTCCCCTTGATTGGAGAATATTTTTTCATGTTCATACACAAACTGATAATACTCGTCAGGGTCCAGCCAGAATCTTTCTCCTGGAATTCTTCAAGCTGGGTGAGAATAGGTTCTTTGATATGATCCTTGAACCATTCTTCCAAATTCGTTGACATGAATGCTGTAACACTTTCACTTGTAAAATATTTAATGTCTGTCGTTTCCTCACCATTTTTTTTCATAGAAATTTCTGCGATAAAGTCAGAATTTATTTTCACAGGGTTATATTCCTTCAAGCAATCTTCTACTTTAACCTTGAAGAGCTTTTGCGCATCGTTCAAAAAACTCAGAATGTCTACATGCTTTATGTTTACAACTACACCTGTTCTAATTCGATTATGAAACGCTGATTCTACGTCTCGTCACTCAACTCTAGCTTCAGTTTCTTCCGTTTGTAGACCGCCTCCTTGCTGAAGATGTTGTTCAAGTTGAACTTGCACACATGAAAGATGTGTCATACAAGTTTGATATTTCTGCTTTGGTCCTCTTGCAAGATTAGCTTTGGCGATTTTTTCGTTCAATTCCTTTATTGTGGAATTGCAGATGTCTAGCCAATAATGAATACCATTATTGCTCATTTCATGTATATTTCGCAAAGTATCACTCACTACTTCAACAAGACATTCAAAAAGTTGAAATGAAGCCATATTTACTTCTTACTTAAACTAAACACTCACAAACTAGAAATGCACAGACTCGTATACAAAAAGGACTGTTCCTCAAAGTAAAATTTTCCCTTTATATAGGCAAGACCATGAAAGAAGAGGGGGAAATTTAGTGACTGGGAAGGGATAGATTTTCTATGTTTGGTCCAATGAAAAGCATCATCTTCCAAATAGAAAAGCGGAGGAGCAAGATATGTCGAGGGAAAGGGATGAATTTCCTATTTTTTGGTCCAATGAGGTCCAATCTTTTAAGCCCATCTAATCAGGTCTGTGCTTCTTTTTTTAGCACCAACTGAAAAGTGTATAAGGCGGAGTTTCTTCTTATATATCCAAGGTGAGAGAATTGATGTGTGCATTTTCAATACATACTTCTTACTGAACTGACTCTTCAAGATGACTACAGCGTGTGTATACGAAACGATGTTTAAAAATAACATACTGCAATGTCCAGAAGAAAACGTTTATATTTGCGACATTCAAGGTTTTCAAAGAATAGCTGTGGATACTTTTATATTTAAGGAAATCAGCTTTCTCAACTTGAAAAAAACTGCTTTGCCAACTGCTTACCTCTTCAAGTTGCCAATGCCGTGGGAAGAACTAACCAAGAAAGAAATATGTATGAAGCACTGGCTAGAAAGAAGTTACCATGGAATCGAATGGAATTCTGGTGATATTCCATACCATCGACTTAAGCGTGTTTTAGAAATCTGCACGCAAGGTGTACAAAAGCTATATGTTAAGGGAGAACAGAAAGCACAGTGGTTAAAGAATTATTTGCCAAATATGTAAGTATTTATATTCACATACTTTCTCATTCTATTTTTTATACTTAAATTTATCTTCTTTTTTAGTATAATTTCAAATGTGGAAGATCTCGGATGTCCACCACTCGAGAACATGAAAAGTAATGAACATTACTTTTGCTTCCACCATCATCTTTCTAACAGAAGAAAACCTGCATGCGCTGTCTATAACGAAGATCTCGGATGTCCACCACTCGAGAACATCAAAAGTAATGAACATTACTTTTGCTTCCACCATCATCTTTCTAACAGACGAAAATCTGCATGCGCTGTCTATAACGCCCTTTCAATAAGAGCTTGGCTACTAAAATTTTTCGCTGGAAAATTTGGTCAAGACGAAATCGATAATTTTATAAAATGTACTTGTACTAAAAAATTTTATTGAATAAAAAAGATTTTAAAAAATATATGAAAAATTCTTAAGATGGGAAAGGTGATCAAATAAATCTAGTCATATTTTATTTACACACAATTTCTTATTAACATTTTATTAACATTAACTTATTAACATTTATTAACATTAAATAGTAAAAAATTATTTATTTAATAAAAAATATATGAAAATTAAGATTATATCGTCGGTTTCTACGAAAAAGTAGTACAACTCAGATTTCCAACGAAGACTAGCACAACTTGAATTCTTTTGCCTTTTTACTACAAAATTACTTTATTAAAAAAAATAAGAGCGAAAATTCAAGTTGTACTAGTCTTCGTCGGAAATCTGAGTTGTGATAGTTTCCGTAGGGACTGATGATGCGGGAAAGGCGTTCCAATAAATCTACTCATCTTTGTTTTTATTTTCAC
>QLSS01000853.1:0-27680 GCA_024372645.1 Trichomalopsis sarcophagae | reverse complement strand
CGATATCTCATTAAATGCAAATTACCTCGTTATTTTTAAAAATCCACGTGATCGTTCGCAAATACAATATCTAGCACGTCAAGTATATCCCGAAGACCCAAAATTTTTACAAGAAGCGTATCTCGATAGTACGTCAACTGCTCATGGCTATCTTTTGTTGGATTTGAAATAGTCGACCGAGGATGAATTTCGTTTCCTTACCTCTGTTTTTCCCGATGATAAATTGAGTTACGCATATGTACCGAAGAAGAAGATATAACGAGTTGACTAACGTGCTCTCGTTATGTCTCTCTCCTCCGAATAGATATGTGAATAACTATAATTCTGCATGTACATATCCATGTAAACATGTACTATATTTCAGCAGCAAGGTAAGTGAGAGAGTTCACACTTAAGCAGCTAGCAATACGGAGAGAGCCGCGCGCGTGTGTGAGTGTGTCACGTGAGAGAGAGAGAGAGAGAGAGTGGGAGAAAGCCCGCAAGCTCGAGCTACCGCGCTCCGCTAGATAACTTTGCTTTCGGCTATTGTACGGTGCGGTCTAATTTTCCTAGAGAGATCCTGCGATTGCGATCCGTGTCCGCGCCGGAGATCTGTACGTTATCTACGAGAAGTCGTGTCCTGTCGTGTCGCCGGGTACGATCTCGTTTAATTGTGGGACCCATCTGTGAGTTCCGCACGAGTAAAGCAGCTATCGCTGCTAGCCGTCCCGCTGCACTCATCTGCACGACCAAGGCCACGAGGCATCACCTGCGCTGCCCAGCGAGAGCCCTATTGTCCGTTTTCGCCATCCAGGTCGAGCCCCGAGGCTTCATCTGCGCCGCCCAGCGAGGGTCCAGTCCTCTAGCTTGTGTATTCGAGAAAAGCCACGAGGCACACGTTCGAGCGAGCCAGCGCGGAAGTATTTGTAAGTACCTACTCGTTTGCTGATCTCTCTCTCCGTAGTAAGCCTAGCTTTGTCTCTCTCTCGCTTGAGCTGCATTTGTTCGTAGGTTTACGATTACATAAAGCATAGTTCATCTTTTATCTATCTTGTTTATTTCTCGCCTGACTCCCCGCTTTCCCCGCGTTCCCTTCTCTCGAAGACGCAAACGTCATATTCGCGATTAAGCTGCGCAGCATTAAGACTCACGACGCCGCCGCGGGCACACGTGCACGAGGACGTGCACGTACAGCATACTGTGCTACGGGCCAGGCTTCGAACAGCCTTCAAGAAGCCTGCAACGAGTTGCTCATTCGGACCGTCGTCAATTCCTCTCAAATACTTTATACACGGTTAGCAAACACCGTTATAAAGAAGAATAAGATATTCCGATAAAAGTAGAGGATTCTATGATTAAAGCTTCAGTCTGATTGAAACAATGGCAGGGAGAGGAGCGTCTGCGAGAACCGATAGTCGTAGACGGCGTAGAAGATATCGTGGAGGTGGTGGTGATGGTGGTGCCGCTGCTGCTGCTGCTGAAGAAGAAGATACAAGGTGTGGATGCCTACCAAAGCATTTTACAAAAAAGTGCGTTGCAGTATTGAATGCTCTTTGTCATGCAGATAGTCAGCAGCGTTTAGCACTGTTACGTGTAGCTGATAAAAAACTCATTAAAAGCATATGCGAGTGCGTGTTAAATGTATTGCGCGGAGTCGTTAAAATAAAAAAACTCTCACAAGTCAAAGTTAAAAAAACATAAAAGTGTTTTAAGAAAATTATTAAATAAATCCAGTAGTAAAAACAGTGAAAAAGAGTGGAAAAAAAGAAACGCGTCCTTATTCAAAACGGTGGTGCTTTTTTACCAATGTTACTTGCACCAATTATAGGTGCACTTGTGTCAAAAATATTTGGAGTCTCTGGAAATTAAAATATGGAGCACGCTCGTAAAATGGTCATTGTACCAGAGGAAACATACGAGAGAGTAGCGAAGCAACAGCATCATCAACAACAACAACAACATATAATAGAAGAGTCGAGTAATGCTTTAGAGCCAACGATACAGACAAAGGGTGATAACTTAAGTCGTCTCGATGCTGAGATGCACGATATACTTTTTTCAAAAAGTATCACCGATGAACGTGAAAAATGTCAAAAATATTTACAAATTTTAAGAAAATATCTTCATTTTAAAAATTTGGAACGTCAGGAACTTTTATCAGATGCAAATATACTTGATGTAGAGCATGACAATAAAGATATATCGAATCCATTGTCCGATGAAGCGATACTTGCAAGCATTTCCAAGGGTTATGTGAGAAAAGCACGTTTATTGCTTCAACATTGGAAATCAGCATCGCATCGTATTAAATGGGATAATTCAGGTACAGTTAGCATTGACGATAAAGCTATACCACACTCAAATATTATAGATTTACTAGAAGATGTGGTACGGAGTAGACCTGTTGAAGAACCTGTAGGAAGATTTCAATTAGCTAATTTTATAGCAACAACTGACACACCATCCAAATTAATAAGTAATCCAGAGGTGATAAAAATTAGTGAAAGTTTGAAACGTGCATTAAACAAAATTCCTTCAACCAAGAGAAATAATTCCGAGAGCGTTCAGACATTGGAACAAGGTACTAGACTCGCGGCCGCACAACGCTATAGGGCACGTTTGAATAAGAAAAAATCCATACCGCGAAAAGCAGCCGATAAGTGGTTGACTTATAAAATTTAACATGTCTTATGAAAATCAATACTTTGACACTAGACACGAGAGTGGATACGCTGGTGCGCGTAATCTATTACGAATCAATGGTAAAAATAAGAAGAAGAAAAGCGAGCTTAATGAGTGGTTAAGTAATCAAGATGCATACACACTACACAAACCTATTAGACGAAAATTTCCTAGATTGATGTACAATGTCACTAATGTGGATGATTGTTGGGAAATGGATTTGTGTGACATGGAATCTCTCAAAACGTATAACGATAATTTTGCTTATTTACTTGTAGTTATAAATGTTCTCAGTAAATATGCTTGGGTCGAGCCTTTACGTGATAAAAGTACAAAAAGTGTTGTAGCTGCTTTCGACAATATCTTAAAAAGAGCCGATGGGCGACGCCCAATTCTTATACAAACTGATAGAGGCAAAGAGTTTGTCGGATCAGATTTTCAAAATTATTTAAAACAACACAAGATTAATTTTCGAGTGGCACGTAATCCCGATGTTAAAGCAGCCGTCATCGAGCGTCTAAATCGCACGCTCAAAGAACGTATGTTCAGATATTTTACTCACAAAAATACTCATAGGTATATCGATGTTATTGAAAATATCGTATACGCGTATAATCACACTATACATAGTGGTACTAAAATGGTTCCGGCTTGAGCGAAAAGGTCAAACGTATATTTGGCTTTGAGAATGAAAAATATAGAAATCAGGAATTTATACCCATGATTCCATCTGTAGAGTCGAAAAAAAATGGAACATTTGTAGGAAACAGACCTGGTTGTTTGGCAAGAGCGATAGCTGATCAATTTTTCGTTTATTCAGATATTTGTATTCCGTACACAGTCGGTGACGTTCAAGCATCCCTTTTGCGCATAGCAACACTCGATAATTCAAAATATAAATTTGGTGCGAAAGTGGTCAAACAATTTGCATCTGGAATTTATCTACCTTTGTTAAATAACACATTTCAGAATATAATAATAGATATAAGAGATGAAAATGGGAATCATATACCATTCGAGTACGGAACATTGACCGTAACACTACATTTCAAGCGCATTCTCTGAGAAAAAAATGGCTTACTACGCAGAATACTATGCCGATCAAATCGGTGGTAGTGCTGGTGGCGGAGGAGGAGGCAGGTTCAACTTATCAGCGAGGTCATGGTGGAATCGGCATCTTTTTGAGTGGATTATTTCGAAGAGTTTTACCTTACATTACGAGTGGTGCTAAAGCCGTTGGAAAAGAAGCTATCAGAGCAGGAATGCATGTACTAGATGATGTGGGAAATAACGGAATCAATTTTAAACAAGCTGTAAATATGCGCATGCGTGAGTCCGGTAAAAATCTTAAGCATAAAGCCGCTGATAAAATTGCCGCTATGATGAAGTTATCAGGATATAAGATACGCGCTAAAAAGCGGAAGCGTCAATCGTTCAAGAACAGTTCAGCTGTATGCATCAGCAGTAAAAGTGGCTGTGTAAAGAAGAAACAGAAGAGGAGCCGTGTCAGTGTTCGCAAATCTACGAAAAAGAAAGCTGGTAAGAATAAGCCAAGGAAGAAGAGAAAACAACGCAGTGTGAGCGATATTTTTGGATCTACATAGACATTATTTAATATGGCTTTTCTACACTCAAACTCATGCGAATGCATGAAATCAGAATTAGATTTATTTACATTACCACCTACACAGACTTCGGTGGAAAGCTCTCAATTCATACCTTATAAACCAGTTTCTTCGCTAACAGACGATGGACCGTTGGAATTCGTCGTTCCAGCTGGTAGTGATTATCTCGATCTTGCACACACAATGCTATGCAAGCATTCGTATGCAGATAGAGCCAAATGTTGAAATAACAGAAGCAGCTAAAGCTACAGAGTATCCGAAGGTAGCAGCAATAAATAACAGGTTACATTCGCTATTTAACCAAATAGATGTTTTCTTTAATCAAAAATTGGTTTCACCTCCAAACAATGCTTATCCTTATCGAGCTTACATCGAAACACTGTTAAATTATTCAAAGAGCAGTATGGAATCACATCTCACGAGTGGACTCTGGTATGCGGATACCCCTGGAAAATGGGCATCGCCTCCCAATATCAAGCGTACTGATGTAAATGCAAATATTGGTCAGTGTAACCGTCAGTATTTTACCCAGAATGGTAAAACTGTCGATTTACTCGATCATTTGCATTGCGATGTTTTTAATCAAAATAAGTTTCTGTTAAATGGTGTTGAACTGCGATTACGATTGGTTAGGAGTAAGGATGCTTTTTGTTTGATGGATTTTACAGATGACGATAAATTTACTATACGCATTAAGGAAGCTTCACTGATTGTGCGTCGAGTTAAAATAAGTCCAGGTGTTATACTAGCTCATGCTAATGCACTTACAAAAGCCACTGCTAAATATCCAATCAATCGTGTGGAGGTGAAGGCATTTACAATGCATAGAGGTATTCTTGGCAATACACTGGACAATGTTATTCTCGGTCAAATACCCAAAAGAATAATCATTGGATTTGTGGATAACAAGGCATTCAATGGAAACAGAAAGTTTAATCCATTTAATTTCCAACATTTTAATATAAACTATGTTTCTCTTTATATGGATGGTGTCCAGATTCCCAGCAAACCATTGCAGCCTCGATTTTCGGGTGAAAGTCAATTATTTATCGACTCGTTTCATACGCTATATTCTGGGACAGGAATTCATTTTCTAAACGAAGCATTAATTATCTCACGATCGGACTACGATGAAGGGTATACATTATTTGCTTTTGATCTAACGCCTGATTTATCAGCAAATTCAGTTTCTTATTGGAATTTAATCAAGCACGGCAGTGTTCGTGTAGAGGTAAAATTTGAAAGAGCACTTGAATCTACAATCAATTGTTAAAGCGATGGAAAAGTAAGATTAGAAGATGGAGAAGAGGGAGGGGGAAAAGAAGCAACAGCAGTGCCTCTCTATGCTATAGATGAGTAAAAAAGCTGAACGTCATACTCTCAGTGACGTTTGAGAAGCGAGCGAGTTTGGATCGACTGTGTGAATTTTTTATAGTATCATGGATTACGTTATTAATATTCAGGGTTTGAGAGACCGTAACAACAAGTTTACACCCAAAGACGTTGGTGTACTTGGTTTAAAGCACAGAATCGTCCAACATTGGACAGTTAAGGAACCCCATAGATTTGAAGAACTTGCAACTGGACTTAAAAGAAGTAACGAGTACATCTCTAATCATTTTCATGGAATTCGTTGACATGAAGGTGACATCACCATTGAACAACTACAGTATCATTTACATCAAATAGCCAAAGTGGCTATACGTATTTTTACACGCGGTCATGACAATTGGAGATTCCTGGAGACTGTAATGTGTCGAGAAGTTGTGAACGTTGAAGAAATGTATGTCCCGAATTTTGACGAATTGAAAATAAATTATCCAGGTAACTTCATGTGTTTAAATCATGGCATTCAAGGTATAAACTCCAGTCGCGATTGTGCTCTCAATCATGCATATGTGCTACGAAAGTGGCTACACTCTATAGCAGGAAATATAACGCAAGATTCTTCACAGAAATTTAGTGATGCATTGTACTGCAAACTAAACTCGCGGATACGTACAGCTACTTCATCGTCTATTTACGCGACACACGAAGAGGACGTAGTCGATCATTGCTGAAATAATAATAATAAAATGAATACACAAGAATTACTAAAAGCTCTTGACCCGTTAACCGTCAAGACAGTTGGCGTGTATGCTGCGGATAGAATTCCAAACGTTTTGGAATACCCCGCGGCCATCATAGCTAATACAGATGATTACACTAAGAAAGGAACACATTGGATTGCTATCTATATAGACTCAAACGGTTATGGAACATACTTTGACAGTTACGGACTACCACCAATGTCCCAACATCATCTTAAACGTCTCAAAAGAAATTGCAAGCGGTATCAGTGGAATAAAAAAAAGTTGCAAAGCTTTGATTCACAGGTGTGTGGCCAGTATTGTGTTATGTTCCTTTACCATATGGTTAGGCTACCTAACTTACGCACGTTTTGTCATAAGTTCTCGCAAGATTCACGAAAAAATGACGCCATAGTTGTATCGTTCTATAAAAAGCTGTTACGATATAATAATCATCATGTACGCTCGAAAGATGTTAGGAGGTTTGGAAGTGAAGCCCCGCGCGGCTCAGGATTTTGTAATCAAACATGTACTTCGAGAATGTATGTAAAGTAATAATAATAATAATAATTGTCAGATATCATGTAGTAAAAAATATGAATAAATTGTAATCTTTCATAATATAAAAAATGTTTTCATTTATAGCGCCTTACTCATTCCTTTAATTTCATACTGTAGTACTATGATATATTTTTTCCTGTTGCATCACACCTCGCTGTATAGTTCTGAGTACATATACATCGGAATTTATTAACGGTTATAATACTAACATCCGGTGATATTTACTGTTTAGTTTTATATTTCATTTCAATCTTTATCTGTAAGCTGATAAAACTGACGGTTGTAGTAGAAGTAGTAGTAGAGTAAACATACTGTTCTTAAAAACTCGGAGAAATGTAACCGTAGCCTTTGACGGTTAACGAATATGATACTTCCTTTGTGAAGTTCTGAGAATACACGCGCAAAAATCTGTCCCCACTACATTCGATCGTTTTACTTGAAGGTAGTGGGGGGTAAAATGTATAAAAGAGCTTGAAGAGTGAGGAGCTCCATCAGTTCTTTCATGAAAGTTTGAGAGATCGTTTGCTAAGTGTAACTCTGTATATTGTGCCTCTTGTTTCTCGTACCTTGGCTCAATCAAGTGTCAGTGCTCCATCTCGTGTGCAGAACGTTCTGCCAAATATGCTGCTCTCCACGTCCTACGCCATTAATAAGTCAAACTCCAAACGCGTTACTCTTGGCTTAGAAAGTTACCAGGGAAGCTATCTTCCAGTGGTGAATCTCTCAACGTCTACAACATGTTTTAAATCCGTCAAATTTGATGCATCTGGCTGGAAGGTGTTCAAGAATTACTTTGATCTTATAAATTGCTATTTCCAAGATGCGTACAGATTCTAAAGTGAATACGCTCGACCAACGAAGGTGTACATGGAGAATCATGATCTGATGTTTACTTCTTCATACAATACCAAATCCATATTGATAGAAGAAAGACCTGTCGGAACATCCATCTTTCCAAATCTTTTGATTGACGAAGAAAACGATGATGTACTGCATACAGTTAGTGCTACCCATTTCAATGACTACACTGGCGGTGCTGCTGCTACTGTTACGGATGGTGAGAATCTACGTCATCAACCACCACGAGCAAAGAAACAAAAAACAGCTTATCATCAACCATCGATATGCATGCAGCAAGTCACTTTTGACGGGTTAAAAATTGTCTCACATTGTATTGACGAACGTATGAGTAAACTTGAAGAGTGTGTTGATAAAGTGAATGAAATTGTTGCTCATATTAAGAAGTTTATAATTGACTGTATTAAAAACGATTGTATTGATAAAGACCCTAATTCTGTACTAAAGTTTAAAGATACTATTGAGGAAACAATTTTAAATATAATCTTATGTGAAAAAGCTGCTTTTCAATTGTTTGATATATATAAAGACATTTATACTATCATAATTAAAGTATAAATATACATGCTATTTTTTGTCATTTAGCTTTGTACATATGACTTCCTAACAAAAATAAACCAGAAAATATTAAAATATATATTTTTAGTGACATCATTTAAACGTAACACCCTACTGACACTCCTTACGACTCTCTATAAATATCAACTCTACATAAGTATGTTCTCATTGCTACGTGTACACTTGACGGGTCATAATCGTAATATGGATAAACACAATATGGAGAAGAAGAAGAAAGAAGGTTCAGGTCGAGAGGAAGTGAAATATAAACCGGCTTCTGGATTCCAAAAGTATTTACATCAATATTCTTCCAATACTGGATCATTCCCGAAAAAAGAAGGGTACAGGAGTTATTGTCCTGACAAGGAAGCAAATAAAGATTCCAAATATCAAGGACACAACAATACTGATTGGGGATAGCAACAATAAAGTCTTATTCTAAGACTTTTATTTATCAATCAAAATCGGTCCTTTTTAGGACCACAATATTTCTATAAACGTACTACAAACTTATAATACATACACATCTCATTATCTTATGACGTCATAAGAGGTGTACATGAGGTCAGTAACATTCCATATTTATCTTAATTGTTTACAAGATATATGCTTAAAACGTTGGCGATACCATATCTTTTATTTCCTGTTTTCATAATAAAAAAGTATTATCATGGATTATTATTTTGGTAAAGATATCTTTTTTATTTATGTAAACATGATATCTTTATCTTAATTAGCTGTTTATAAACATGATACCTTATCTTATCTTTATTACTTGTAAAGTACCGTCATTGTTTATTATTGTGGTAAAGATATCTTGTTTGTTTATGTAAACATGATATCTTTATCTGTACAAACATGATACCCTTATCTAGAATCACGATACCTTATCTTTATGACTTGTTTACATGATAAGATAAGGATGCGCCAGTGATGACGTCATTTGTTATGTCTTGCCATAACTGCCTATATACTACTATCGCTTTTAGTTGTCTTAGGCATCTTAATTCTGCAAATAAAAATAATGTATATTAATATTAACTTAACACATATATAATATAGATGAATCAAGCATTCATTTTATTTTTTACCACAGCACTACATACAGGTACACATAAATATTGTTTATCTATTGAGCAAAAACAATTAAATTTTTACGTAAATTGTTCAAACTGTGCGTTAAAGTATTACCATTTATTGAACTCGATTGTTCAATCTCAATAATTAAACAAATTTATACATACTCTCACAGACGTTATTAAGAGTGCTCTATACCTCCGTGACAGCCAATCAGAGTCGCGGATTTTTCTTAACAAACTACGGTTTTATTATTAATGCTTTTATAACATAAAAAATTTTATAATATTCTTTAGACTTTTCTACTACACGTGGGATGATTCCTAGATTTTAGCACAAGCCACCAACTGCACCAAGAGACGCGAACGAACAATTTTTTCGCAACAAACTGCAACTCCATTTTTTCATTTTGAGATGCAGAAAAGCATATATAATATTCTTTGGGTTCTTCCGTGAGTGGGATGATAACGTTTCAGTCGAAATTTAGCTCAGATAATTGTCAATCAGCAATTGTTCGTTCGCGTCTCTTGGTGCCGTTGGTGGTTTGTGCTGCAGAAGCAGACGACATATCGAGCAAAACTTTCAAGATTTATTTTACGGCTTTACAATAATTATTTACTAAATCTAGGAATCATCCCACGTGTAGAAAAGTCTAAAAAATATTATAAAATTTTTTATTTTATAAAAGCATTAATAATAAAGCCGTAGTTTGTTAAGAAAAATCCGCGGCTCTGACTGGCTGTCACGGAGGTATAGAAGACTCATAAGAGAAGAATAATATTAAAAAGGAATAAATATCGTACATGTTTTTTAAATGTTTCTTTAAACTTCACTTCGATAAAACATTTTTCCACATAATTTACATATCTTGAGCTTTTGATGATATGATAATAAATGTCGATTACAATTATCTAGTCTTTTAAAAACTTTATCACAATCTTTACATTTATGTTGGATATTATGTTTTCTATGACGTTCCAAAATATGTCTTTTATAATGTTTTGAGTTTTTTATTATCATGCCACAAACATTGCAAATTGAAACTGTATTTTTATGGTCTGAACTAAGGTGAATCGTCAAGAATTTATTATTTAGAAAGGTTTATTACATTTTGGGTATGAAACATGTTTTTCAGTATTTCCTTCCATTTCTAAATATTATAAATTTATTGTAATATTTAAATTATTTATGTTATTAGTACATTACGATACAAGTGTCGTATGAGGCACAAAATAAATCCATTCGAACATTCATTGTGGTTTTGAGTATGTACTCGAAAACACAATGAATGTTCGAATGGGTTTTTTTAGTTTAGATTTGTTGAACAAGGCATTTTGCACTATTTAGTTTGCTAATAAAAATTTTTCTATTTTCTCCTACCTTCAAATGAGCTTTCCTTTACCTTATCTAGAATTTTCACTAAATTGTAGATAGAATAAATAAAGCAGAAACAAAGTTGAGAGAGTCAACCCATATAAAATACTAAAAAAAAAAATAAAAACAATTAGCTGACGACGTTTCGTTGGTTTGGTTTCCAACCTCTTCAGATCTTTATTAGCAACAAAATTATAAATATGATTACAATAAGAATTACAATAAAATAAAGTCGTGAAAAAATTAAACTAAATGCGTACCAATAATTCAAAAAGTCACATATTATGATAAATTATTAAGAGGAAAATTCCTCGAGTCACAGTCAATTGCTACATATTTGTGCCGTGTATCTATTACATATGAGACTGATGTTACTAATACATACAAATCAAGCACAAATACGGCTTTGATAACAATGTGGCGCAAGATACTCTCAAAAACGGATAATGACGGGAATATAGTTATCGACATATTTGAAGACAAATTATAGATATATAAATATATACAACAAAAGATTAATAATAATAATTGTATACTTTCAAAATTAATGAAACCAAAATATATGCAAATACAGTATATAATTATAATAAAAGTGAGATTGAAATGAGAATTTAATGTAATTTTTTAAAATATATTTAATTTATAAATTTTAATTATATAATTAATCACTATTGAAAATTTTTTTTAAAATACAGTATTGTTTGTTCATTAATTGAAAATCTTCTTGTTTATTTATAGTATTTACATTCATATTGATAAAAAGGCTCTCTGAAATCAGTCTTTTATTGTGTTCATCAATCCTTGTTTTTAAATTTCTTTTAGTTTGACCAATATAGGTAGCCGGACAACTATTACATTGAAATTGATATATCACATTAGTTTTACTCCATTTATCTAAAACATCTTTACCTAACTTAACAATACCATTTAATTTATGTGTCGTTAACCGTACACAATGTAAACCAAATTTATTAAATGTATGTTTGCAAGAATAGAAAAACCTTTCATGAAATGGTAGAGAAACTATTTGTGTTGGTTTTGTGCGTGTATTTTTCAGGTTATTGTTTGAATAATTAATTTTTCTAAAGCTATATCGAATACAAGAATCAATAAACCACACTGGATAATCATTATTAAGTAATATATTTTTGACAATGGAAATATTGTCAGCATGAAAATAGTCATGAAAAAGTAGCAAAGCTCTATCGACTAAGTTATACACAATGTTACGTTTGAGCTGTATGGTATGATTAGAATGATAATTTGAAACTCTAACTGAATTCGTAGGCTTTTGGAACCAATTTGTAATAATGAAGTTATTATTAATAGATAAAGTAACATCGAGAAAAGAAATATGGTTGTTAGTTTCAACTTAAAAAACTACTAAAATTAAAATGGTGGAATGAGTGAGGGAAGGTTGGGTGAATAAATCAATGTACACAAATTTCGCGGGAAAAAGACGACTTGCCTCAGCGTAAAAACTCTCGCGAATAAGAAAGAAAAGCCGGGGCAAGCGAATGATTTATTTTAAACAAGAAGGAAATTTTACAATTGAAAAGAGACTCTAAATTAGATCAAAGAGAGAAAGAGACGCAATTACAATTGACGCAGAACAGGAAAGAGACTCTAATAAACCAATAATAAAAGAGAGAGATAAAGAAACGCACTTAAATTACACTATCGCCGCGAGGTACCTTAACGCACGCTGGAGAGCTCTCTTACCTGAATCGCAAACGGGACGTGGACGGCGCGACGTAAAGCCCTGGCCGCACGTGATGGGATGCACCTTCCTCGGTCGCAGGACGTCTGGAGGGAACCAATCCAGGACCACGAGCAGACCTTTTCAGCCCTGCCGCGTAGGTAGCGATCGCCGGGTGGAGATCGGCACGTCGAGGAACCTCGCACGTGGCCGAAGTCCCAACACTCGAAGAAGACACTCAAACAGCACACCGCACGCAAAATTGCACTCACACACGCGACGCACCGAAATACAAAAAGGAGAGTCGATCGTCCTGAAAAGGACGTTAATAACGACTCTATTCGCACGCAGTTAATACAAGATTATTCGCTAGGCGCAAACAAAAGAAATTCGCAGAGACGACTGATAACTCGAGAGGAGCTGTCAGAACTGAACGACACGTGCTCCCGCGCGCCAGAGCCCGCGTAACCGGCAGAGGCCCACAGCGGCTCGCGCATGCGCTCGACCGCTCTCGCCGCAACGCTCGCCGCGCTACGGCGCGAAATTCATAATTAAGTAAGCGACTCTGCAAAACCCGAACAACTATTGTAACTGTTAAAAATATCTAACACTATACTAAGTTGTTCCTCTTTTATGCATAAAATAGTATCATCAACATATCTAAAATAAAACAGAGGTATACAGACATAATTATCATTCAAGATATTAAGACACTCAGTTTCTAAATCATCCATAACGATATCTGCAAATAAAGGTGAAATGGGTGAGCCCATAGGAGTACCAAAAATTTGTTTGTAAATAGTATTATCAAACTCGAAATAAGTATGTTCAAACAGAAATTTTATAGTGTCAACAATAACTGTAAACGGAAACTTAGAAACACCGTGAATATAATGAAACCGTCTGTCTATACTTTTCGAAACAAAATCAACCGGAACATTAGTAAATAACGAAGTCACGTCTAAAGAGAGTAGAACATAACCTTGTGGAATGAAAATATCCGACAAATTTCCTTTAAAACAAAATTATTACTGATATACGATTTCGGTCTACTCAGACATTTTTTAAGATCACTATCAATTACTTTAGACAAAAAATGTGTGGGACTATTAATAGTAGATTGTTATCAAAGCCGTATTTGTGCGTGATTTGTATGTATTAGTAACATCAGTCTCATATGTAATAGACACACGGCATAAATATGTAGCACTTAACTGTGACTCGAGGAATTTTCCTCTTAATAATTTATCATAATATGTGACTTTTTGAATTATTGGTGCGCATTTAGTTTAATTTTTTCACGACTTTATTTTATTGTAATTCTTATTGTAATTATATTTATAATTTTGTGGCTAATAAAGATCTGAAGAGGTTGGAAACCAAACCAACGAAACGTCGTTAGCTAATTATTGGAGTTTTTATTTTTTTATTTAGTATTTTATATGGGTTGACTCTCTCACCTTTGTTCCTGCTTTATTTATTTGTCAATATGGAGAGCAAAAAACATAATTATTGTAGATAGAATCTTTTCTAATGCTGGATCGTGGGTGGCGGAATCGGGCGAGCGTCCGCATGCACCCCCTTTTATAGAATCCTCGGGTGGCGTGATTCCTACCCGCGCGGTTATCCGAAATCGTGGAAGGGAGGTTATGCTGAGTCGAAAGAAACGGGCTTCGGAGTGAGTCCGAGCTGTTGCTATGCGCGGATTTGGCGACTTATGCATCGATTGCATTATAACTAGCAACGCTATACACGTGTGAGAATTCACACGTGACACGTCCTTGGGGTCGCTATCGGGCGTCCTCGCCCGCAATTAAAACTATGCAAATAAAATTCTATGTTAAAAAACTGCGTCTTGAATCTTCGTTGTTCTTGGTGCCAATCATTTGTGGGTTTAGCCTTGAGTCCCTCGGCATCATGGCTGTCTGAAGAAGCATTCCGTTGGCTGCGGCTAGATGCTGTAGATTCGGGAGGCTGAGGCCTATTGGTTGCATCGGCAGGTAGTATGGAAGGCCCTGGTTTGCCATCTCCGGTTGTCTGGTCTCATACATCTGTGGGCGCTCAGTGCCCAGCTGCATATGGGTGTCGTGTCCTGAAATCAATCTATCGCGGTTTAGTAGCGGGGCCCCCCTTTTTATGAGAACTTTCCATATGATTACTACTATTATGATGAACACGAGTATGCCAGTTCCTGAGTAAGTTACCGTTGACTGGAGGGACGAGAATCTTCCGTAGATATCCTTATATTCGCCTAGTCTTTTTGCTTTGTCAATGATATCGCGAAAGTCCTTTCCCATTTTTAGCGAACGCGAGAACTTGTAGAGAAAAGTAGAAAAATATCCCTCCTATGGTTTGAGGGTTTTGCTATCCCTTCTTTTTCTAGCGTATTTTTGATAAGGGCTAACGACGCGTCGTTTGTTTTGTTTATCCACAATCCTATATCCAATTCCGTTTCGTTAAATAGTACCGTTGAATAGTTAACGCGTACTTCGCGTGACGCTATGAGTCGTACTATGTTCGTGTGTACGGTGCAGCCATGCGGCAGGCGCAGTATGCCTACGCCGTCAATGACTATCGTGCTATCTGTCAATCGTTTGCAGCTAGAGAACAGCTTCTCTTTATTATTTGTAGAGAATACCCAAGTGTTTGGAGTGCTTGTACGTATCCAGAATGTATCCCTTGACTTCATGACCTTTATTTTACATTCTGATAAGTTTATGGAGGTTTTACCGGTACTGATTTGAATTTCGCAGCTCGTGCGGTCGTTAATTTCGTGAACTGGCTCTGTGTTCCGGCATATGTAAAGTTTATTAAGTTTCTTGCACTTGTTCAGTGCGTCCAGGGAGATGGGGATATAGGCGTTCGATCCTTGGTCTAGAGCAGAATATTCCGTTTCTGGCCAAATGTAGGCAAACGTGTCTGATGTGTTTAGTGATTTTTGTTTGATCGGTAGGGAAGATGATTTATATAGGTCGTAATCGCCATAGTCTAGCAATGGTGTTCCTATATAGTACACCAAATGCATGTCTTGGAACAGTATTGAGACGTCGGATATTTTAATTAATTCCGTTATGGGCATGTCTGCTTCAGTGGATGGAAATCGTGAATCAGCTACCGATTCTTTAGCGAGGGCTTCTGATTTTTCTATTTGTTCTGGTGTGACGAAGCGCGGGTGTACAATTCCTTGGGTTGCAAAGAGTACAGCGTCCGTAAGAATTTCCGTATCTAGTTCGTATTGTATTACGTTGTCTTCCAGTAAGTTTAAGGCTTCTTCGATTTCTTCCTGTTTCCGTAGGGCTGCTTGATCGGCTATCCGCTCGTCCATGGCCTTGTCTAGTTCGTTGGCTTTTCCATGTAGGATGCCGAATTCTGTGTGGACGAGTTCGGTCTGGTTTGCTAGTAATTTAGCTAGTTGCCTCGTATCGTTGGCTGTTATGCTGATTATTTGCTGGATTTCTTCTCCGGCTTCCTCATCTAGGGTTCCGAATATGGTGCGACTAATTTTTCCTATCGCTGAGAACCAGGCTCTCTTGATTCTCAGGGTTCAGTTTTTCAATCAATAACCCTGGATGGTTGATGGCCTGTATGGTGATTCTTCCATTGGTTTCTTGGATGCCGCGCACCTGTAAGAGCGGTGTCTTATAGTAGCATTTTTTTTCTTTTTGATGTGATAGCGTCGTGATGGCTATTATATTTTGTGTTAAGCTGTTATTGATGTTGTAACGTCCACTTGTGGGTTAGTAATATTAGAGTCTAGAATTTCGTTAATTTTATTTGTTCGTTTAAATTATTAGGCTATATACATATAGCCAGATGAGGGCTTTATGGAGCGTTTCCTTATGGGGTCCCTTCGATAGGCTAAGAAATTTATTATGTTTTAGCAAATATTATTTGCGTCTAGCTTTAGCCGTGCCGAGGTTTTCGTTGTTTATCTGTTACCTCGTGACTCTTCCGCGCGCTTTCTTCCGCGGTCAGATTTCGCGAGATGCGATCTTGTGTCGGGGTAGGGGATTATGTCGGGTTTGCACTTTTATTTTCCCTGCGTTTTTCTTGATTCTGTTCAGTGTTGTGCCTTGATTTAGCGCTTCGCTTTATAATAGATTTCTTTTTTTCTTTTTTTTTTACATCGTTATGGCGGTACAGCTATGGAGACCCGGCATAGAGGAGGTGCCAGAGGTAGAGGTAAGTGAAGTTATTCTTGTTCCCCTTGGCTTCTCTATTTTTGTCGTTTATTTTTTTTTGATTAACAAATTTATTTCTTTTCTTTTGTTTCTCTTAGATGCACGAGTCCGATCCCGAGTCGGGTGACGACGGTTACGGGACGGAGGTGGAGTCTGCGGGCGAGGCGGACGAGGCGGTGGATGTTGGGCCTGACCCATCATATCCCTGCCACGGGATGGTTGGGTCCAGCATCTATGTGGACGGCCGGTGCGTAATCTGCCGGCAGCCTTCCGCGTCGTCCGCTGCCATGTACGTGGGGCGTGTGGCTGCTGGAGTGCAGGTTGGTACATCCCTTGTTTTATATATATATTTTTTTTTCTTCTTTGCATATAAATTTGTTATTTCTTCCTTCAAGCAATTCGTTCTAATTTCGTATTTCTTTTTTTTTCAGTTTTCATACCGTAGTGTTCCCGTGGGGGATGAGCCTTTTCCGGGTGGGTGGACACCGTGCCACCAGGAGGACTGGGACGCTCCTGAGGAGTCCTGCCGGATCTGCGGGCAGTCTCAGGGCGACCCAGCCCCCTACCTTCGCCTCTCGGGCACGGAGGTAAGTTTCGAAACTTGTATGGGTGCTTAAAACGTTTGTTAATACGTGTAGAAGGGTTGTATTAACTTTGTTTTACTTGCAGGGTCTTCTGAAAAAATTTCACTCCGGAACATTGGTGAAAATTTGAATTGGCGCGTATGATTTCTTGAGCATGGCATTGTAGGCTTGTTATTTGAGTCAGGGCTTTGTGTTTTTGTAATTTAGTGTGTTTTTGTATGTAGCCCATGCTACTATAATTATATTTTCGTAATTAGCTGTGGTTTAGATTTCAGTTTTTGAAAGTTGGAGTTCAGCTTTTGACCAGCATTTGCTGTAAATGATTCTGTTTTGTCGTTTTATTTGGGAACTATAGCACCTAGAGACTTGTGTGGGTGCTTAAACATTTGTTAATACTTGTAGAAGGATTGTATTAACTTTGTTTTACTTGCAGGGTCTTCTGGAAAAATTTCATTTTCATGTATGTGTGCGGCATCTTTTTGTATATCTATATATACTGCGGTGGTACGGGATCGTTGGCAGTATATCTATATGTGTTGCGTGACGTCTTTTCGCGCATTCGGCAGTGCAGTACGGGATCGTGTATTGTATATCTATATATACTGCGGTACGGGATCGTTGACAGTATATCTATATATGTCGCGCGACGTCATTTCGCGCATTCGGCAATGCAGTACGGGATCGTATGCTGTATATCTATATATATTGCGGTACGGGATCGTTGGCAGTATACCTATATGTATCGTGCGACGGCTTTTCGCGTGTTCGGCAATGTGGTACGCTGCTACTGGTATCTCCTTCGTGTGAGTTAATCCTATTAATTTTCGAGCTTTTCTATCCTTTTGTGGTCCCTCTTTTTTTGTAAAAATGGTTGACTTTAATGCCGATTTATATGATGCGATGCGGCTAATGCAGGCTCCTACGGCCGTTGAAAGTGATCCCTGCGTGTATGTTGTAAGTATTTGTTTATGACATTTTTGGTGTATTATCTCCCCGGAGTTCAAGCATAAGTTTAATTCTTTTTTGTTTTGCCCGAGTGTTGGGCTTCCCACTTTATGTGTGTATATGCGTGATTAATAACGGTCCTGCTCTCTTTTTTTTTGTGCGGGTCCGTGTAACGATCCCCCCTCTAGTGCGGAAATATGATAGATTGAGTTATTTATTGTCTCGTGTTTCGAACTACTGTATGAAGATGAGTAGAAGAATGCGATGCGGTGGCGTTATAATTTGTGAGTTTTATAAAATTTCTACATCAAGAGTATCGGAATTCGTTATTAATTTTTGTTGGTTTATAATCGTACTATTGAATATGTTAAATGACTTACATGTGGAGGACAACTACCTTGACAGCGCCAATGTGATTAGGTTTGGCGAAGTGGGCTCGGGGAAGGTGTGGCTCCTTGTGCATCCCCGGAGTTTCTATGATTTGACGGTAGCTCTAGGGGATTCTATTGGCCGCTTGAGGCTTCTAGGGCGCGATGACGTTTCTAAGTATCTGGAAGGTTGCCCGACTCCGGCTAATCATAAGAATATCTGCATTACGTCCGAGTATCTTCAGGCTCGCAACATTCCGCATCAGTTCATCACGCAACGGCCCGGGGACCTTGTCTACGTAGGGCCGGGTATATATCACCAGGTGATCAACTTAGGCATCAGCGTTGCCGAGGCCGCGAATGTCGGGGGTCCTAGGTGGAATGCTGGTGCCGATCGGTTCGTCACCTGCCGTTGTCCTTCTAATGCTGTGGGTTATGTTCCTTCCAATACCACCGTGACGGCTGTCGTGAGGGATCGGTTTTTCCGGAGGCATGTCTGTTCTACCGACGGGTGTCCTTTCACCGCTTCTTTATTGCCACATATGCGGGCACATGCGCAAGTAGAGTGCGACTTTGACGGCAGTTCCAAGCATCACGCCTGTTCCTTGTGTCCCAAGATATATAAACAAAAATGTCATTTGATGCGCCACCACCGGATCGCCCATGCGCCCGGAGGTACACCGAAAAAGGCGTGCCGTTGGTGTGGGGACTTAAAGTCAGCGTCGAACATGAACAAACACGAGAGGATTTGTTCTAAATCGTAGCGTGTTCCTTTCTCGCGCTGGTTTGCTTTGTTTGCATTGATTGATTGCTTATTTTAATTACGTGTGCGTTTGTATGAGTGCGATCGATGGGGTGAAGCGTAAAAGTGAGTGTATTCGAAATGTACGATCGTAGAGAATGTCGTTTAGAGACACATTGATTCCGTGGCCCGTCATGAATTCTGTCCTTTTCTACGTTTGTAATCGAAGGCGATATATGTGTTGTAATTTTTTTTGTTACTACTATTATTCCTGATATTGTTAACTTTATTTTATTGTTAAATTAATGGCTTATTTTTAGTATGTGCCAAAGATCCTAATTGTAATTGTATAGTTAACCAACTTTAATTGTATACTTATTGAGGATGGGGGGATTCCCTCTTATTTTCTTAGTGCCTTAAAATAAAAATGAATAGCTTTACTTGAGGCGTTCGGTAGAGCCTCGAGATATGTTTGCATTGTTACTGATATCCCTGTCTCTTTTCCTTTGTTGCATTGATTCCCTCAGCTTCCTTTTGCTGCTTCTGGTTTTCTTTTTTGTCGGCCAGGTCCGTCAATGATATCGTACAGAGAATTGTCGGGATTCCAAGTATAACGAATCCTATTTTATATGTACGCATTTTTGAATGTCGTAGTAGCAGTAAAAATTTATTTTTTTTGAATCGTAGTTTTCTCCTTCGATGAGTATCTGCTGATTCGGCTAGTGTTCCCTTCTCGACCTTGGCTGCTATAGCGGTGAGGTGATGGGGTTCTTATTTCATTCCGCCGTTCGTCCGCTTGGCGAAATTTTCTTCTCGTCTTTTGTTAATTTCCTTCCGTACTCTTTTATTATATTGTTTTCTCCTTTTATTGGCTTTATTCTACACTAACCTTCGCATCTGCCGTAATTCTGATTTTGTAAAATTTTTTAGTGAGTGTTGCTTGCTTAATTATTCCTCGTAATATTATCCCTATTTTTTACGTAGCGAATGACCTTTTATTGTTAATCTTATGGATACCGTAAATGTTCTTTTCGCCGTTTCTGCGATAACTAAATTAGGCCTTACATAGTTAAAGAATCGTAATTGTCCCGCGGTTAATTAATTGTATCGTAATATCGTTCGTAATATTTTGTATGCGTTCCCGTTTTTCGTTCCCGACATTCGTCGCGCGCTGCACCGCCTGCCGTCGCACCTTGCCTTCCGAACTGAGTGCTGACGCTCTCTCGGCATTTTTCGTCTATCCCCACAGACAGAGTTTGTGCGAGATTGCCATTAGGGGAATCTTTGCTTGTTTGTATAAATTGGTCGTGCTCGCTCCTTTCTACCTCACTGCTAGCTGAATTGCTGTCCGTCTGTTTTGTTGTCTGTTTGCGTGATTTTCATCGAGTGCTCTTGGTGCCTCGTGCTGTTGCTTCATCTCCTTGCGAATTTATTGGTAAGTATTCATTATTAAGTGCTCTTTGTGGTCATATTTTCTTGGAAGCTGCGTTCTACCCTTACATATTTCTCTGATGTTTCCAGAGAAGAGAAGGAAAGATGGCTTCATCTGGCTCGTGTGGGTCTGGATCCGGACCTCGTGCCTTTAGGCGCTCTTACCCTAGGCGATCTTACCCGGCTGGCGAAGTACGAGCGTCCTCGCCTCTTCTTCCGTCTCGTATGAGGGTTGCTGTGGATCGCGTCTTGGCTCGAGTTGAGGCTCCGACTGTCACCCTTGATCAGATGATCGAGGACATGCTGTTTCTCCGGTCTGTTCAGGAGTATCTGCACTCCTCGGCGTCGATGAACCTTGTCAGGGGTTACAATTCTACCGTGGATCCACCACCCATTGGAGTCTCAGAGCCTCTCAGAGGGCGGCGTTTAGCGCGCTTTCAGTCCGGTCGTGGTCGAGATGCTATTGGAGGGACACCTATTGCGCGTGACTCCTCTTCTACGTCAAGTCGAGCGGCTGGTCGTGGTTGCCGTCGGCCTTCGGGATCTGTTTCTTCATCTGGCTCTCGTGTATTTCGGCGCAGTCTACCTGTTGGAATCTCTGGCCGGTGAGAAGCCGCATGCTTGTCGGTATCAGTATCTGGGCTGCTGACAATTTCTAAAGCCCGATGAATGGACTAGTCACGCTAGATGTTGTTCTTTTTCTCCCGTGAATACTCTCGTCCGTGGGTCGCCTTCGCCTATATTAGATACTTCTTCTGAGTCGGCCGTGCGTCCTGTCAATTCTCGTCGGATTGTTACAGATAGCGATTCTGACAGTCTCTTCTAACGCGTCTTTTATGCATTATTTTTTTTTGTCACTGTTATGTGAGTTAGCTTCTATTTTGCGTTTCTCTTACTTGTTTTCTTTTGTATGTATATATATATATATATATATATATATATATATTCCCTTTCCTTATTGCAGGTTCGACCATGCTCCCGAATTCCTTATGAGCCTGATAGGGTATTAGTCCCTGTGCGGCCTGACCCAGATCCAGTCGATACTTGGGTCGGTATCACACCGCCTGCGTCGCCCTGGGGCGATCAGCCTTTGGCTCAGGAGCCTTCCAGCCCCACCTCTTCTGTGCCGGACGATCTATTGGGGAACCTATTCCTGGATTCGGATGAGGACGGTGCTTCGGATGATGTTTCCGGAGGCGTTGCAGTTTCTGAGTCCGGCGGGCTAGCTGCAGCTCAGTCGACTTCCCCGGCTCCTCCGGCTGAAAACTCTGACGAAGCAGATGCCCTGCTTCGTGACTTGTTCACTTGTCCTATCTGCGACGATTTTATCTATCCGAACTTTCGGCAGTGCGATAACGGTCACGCCGTGTGTGATAGCTGCCTATCCCGCTGTAGGGTTTGCCCTGTGTGTCGGGGATCTGCTCCGGTCTGGAGGAACCGTCTGCTTCAAGGAATCGGGTCCAGAATGCGCTTCCCTTGCCGCCATCATCACTTAGGTTGCCCTGAGGTGCCAGCTGCCGATGCCTGGTCTAGTCATAGTGACTCCTGTTCTTATCGTCCGCGGCCTCTTTCGCCTGGGGCCCGTCGATCTATCGCTTCCGAGGATTACGACGATCGTTATCTCGTTTTTCCGTGGTGATATGTTTACAATGCTTTGGATTCTTGTGATCTGTATGTGATTAATATATTTGGTTTTACTGGGATTTCCAGTGGTTGTTTATTTAAACCCTAGTCTTGATCCAAGCGTCATCTCCTACTAGTTTCCTTGTTAAGTCTTGTTTATTTATTGATTTATATTAGTATTATTTTCGCTAGATGTTCGATTGAATGTTTCTTTATTTTATGCGGCGTCCGGGGCTCGCTAGATGTTCGAGCTTTTCTTACCATTTATTCGTTATTGATTTAGTGTAATTGTTTGTTAAATGTTACTCTTGTTTAATTTAAACGTTTCCGGTATTGTATTTATTTATTTTGCTATTCTTATATAGTGTTTTTATATTATTTTATTTCTAATTTTCCTGGCTTATACCCTTTACCCGCAGTATCCTGTATATTTTTTTTGTTGCTATTTCTTTTTTTTTTTTGTTTTGTTTTTTTTTTCTTTACTTATATTAGTACCCTTCTCCTGTTCAATTGCCGGTATCTATCGTTTAAGTTTATTTATATTTACTATCCGTGTTTTATCCCCTTTTTGTATCTTCGCGTTGTGTGTTGAGTAGTTAATAGCTATGATTTCGCACGGGCCCTTATATTCGGGTTTAAATTGGCCGACCTTGGGCTCCTTGAGAACATATACCATTTCTCCTTCTCTAAAGTGTTGCACGTTTAATTTCCTGTCGTAATAGTGTTTCGAGCGGTGTTTTGATTGTACTAGATTCATCGCTGCCATTGTTCTAAGTTGAGCGTAAGCTTCTGCTGTGTCAGCAAGATAGTCGTCGTACGTTTGTAAGTGCTCTCGTGGTGGGAAGCTTGACGGTGTGCGTGCCCGTCGGCCAAATATTAATTCGTGTGGTGAGTATCCTAGTCCGTCGTGTTCCGTGGAGTTATACGCTTGCTGTGCTAATGGTACTACTTCATCCCAATTATCGTTGCCCTTGATATACATCTTGATGTACTCTTTAAGTGTATGATGCATTCGTTCTATTCCGCTGTTGGATTGGGGATAGTATGCTGTTGTTGAGTATTTATTGACTCTGAATATACGTGCGAATTCTTCCATCACTCGATTCATGAAGTGTGCTCCTTGATCGGAGATGAGGGTTACGGGTGGGCCGAAGTAGGAGATTAGTTTCTCTGTAAGTGCTCGCGTTACTTCCCGTGCTGTTACGTGTCCGACTGGTACTAATATGCAAAACTTTGTAAAATTGTCTTGGATTGTTAATATGTGTCGGTTTCCTCGTTCGGTTTGGGGCATTGGTCCGCAGAAATCAATTGATATTTTGTCAAATGGGTGCGGTGGGGTGTCCGTGATAAGCATTGGTAGCTTTGTTTTTACCCGCACCAGTATCTTTTCTTGGCACCCTGCGCATCCTCGAACAAACTGTCTAACATCTGCTTGCATGTTTCGCTAATAGTATTCGCCGGCTATTCGGTTATATGTTTTGTTTGTTCCCTTATGGCCGCCAATTGATGACTCGTGATATTCTTTAATGAGTCTGTATCTGTCCTCGATCTTGGGTACTGGTAGGTTATTTTTAAACAGTACGATTGATATTGCTTTTCCTTTAAAGGTATTGTTACATTGCTCAATTACGTGTTCCCAGTGTGCGAGTGTGATTATTCAGAAATCTCTGATAAGGCCCAACGTTGTTATACCGTATTTTTCAGTTAATGACTGCAGCGTTTTTACGCATCTAGCAATATCTGGCCTTAAGGGTTTGTCGTGTAGGTGTTTCTTTAAAACTATTCTGAACATGTACGTGTCCCTGTGTTTTGTTACGATGATTTCGTCTACAAAACGTTGTGTTTCTAAGAGTTCTCCTGCGTGTATGTAGCGTCTTTCTATCAAGGCATTTAGTACTTCTGTGTTGAGGACTGTGTCTTCTGCTAAAATATAAGCTAGGTTGCATTTATGCGCGAACGGGTGGTCGTTTAGGCTCTGTACCCCAGTGAATAGCTCCTTATCATTAGGGTCTCTTTTCCACTCTGGTGAATCTTGTTCTGGTCGCGCTTCGGCTATTAAGTAGCGTGCCATGGCTTCTCTTACGTGCGGGTTTCTTTGTAAGTTAGTGGGTTGTTCTTCTTGCTCTGATTCAGATTCTGATTCTTCGTCGGATTCGTCTTCTGTTATGACGTACGGAGTGAAGTGATTGCCCGCTAGATGTAAGTGTATAAATTCCTTGCCTTCGTTTAGATCGAAGTGACAGTAATTGTTTCGGTCATTTGCTTGGAAGTGTACACACACGTTATATCCGAACTCCCTCAAGAATATGTATATGCAACCTGCGTCTCCGTACTCAACTTCTGATAGCAAGATGCGCCGTGCTTCTTCCGGATCACCACAGGTTTCCACATGTGGGCTGCACAAGAGTTTGTATCTCAGTTGGCTTGGTGTCATTTGCAGATTTAAGATTTTTATTATCGAATTGAACAGGCAGTTTCCCGGTGGTTCCATGGGAATGTTTCTCTCTTGCGTCAATCGTTTGGATGGCTCTGCGCAATCTTCACGCTGTGAGTACACGTAATACCGTCGGGCCATTGCATCTGAGCCAGTTCCCGTGTGTGGTGTCGGAGCTGGCTGAGCCCTGGGCGACGTGCCCTTAGTTGCCTCTGTTCGATCGGTCGCTGGTTGATCGGTAAACGAGTCCTCCATTGGCTCTTCGGACCCGTCGCGGCTTCCTCCCATTATGGGGTTAGTATTGTCGTGTTTTTTCTTGTTATGGAGGCTTACATTGATGTCTCCCATGGATGCGTCTGAAGCGTTGCTTTCAGGCAAGGGTTCATTGTTGGCTTGATCGTCTATTCGCGGTGTAATATGATAGAAATCTTTCCTTGGTCAGTAGATGGGGAGAGTGCGTTTTGGAGTGCTAGGGTGACTGTTGTCTGGGGCTGCGGGAACGTGCGTGGTTAGAATCGGCTGTGGGGAGTCTATACTTTCGTATGGTGTCTCTGTGCTTGGATTTCTCTTGTTGTCTCTCATTCCGTCGGGCATCTCGTTGCCACTTTGCGCTCCGTTTTCCCATATTTTGATTGGGACTCCCGACTTATCTTGTCTACTTATCTCCTCTAAGTCTACGGTGAGGCGGGTTCGAAATTTATTTCCCTTGCCGAACAATGTCTGTCGGAGGTTCGCTGTTGGTGATTCTGCGCTCGTTGGTTTATTGCTGGGGCCTACGTTGCTCGCCTCGCTATTCGTTTTCTGAGGAATTGGCCTTGATGTTTCATGGCTGTTGATACCGTTTGGTACTCGCCTCGGTGTTAGTGGCTGTGATAAGTTGTGGCGATCCAGTGAATGCTCTTTTTCTCTGAGGTTGTGTGAACTTTCTACCTCTTGTTCTCGCTCTCCTTGATTAGCTCTTAAGGGTTCATCTTCGGCGTCGCTTCCTAAGCTACCGTTGCTTTCTTCGCTGATTTCCATGTCATTTCTGTGAAATTTTGGCGGACTTCTGTTAAGGGTCTGCTTTCGTACGGGCCTTTTAGGATCATCGTTGTAGTTCGTTCCCTGAGTTTGTGGTGTGCTTGCGGCTTGTACTCCGTGTCTCATATTTTCTTCCTTGCGGAGTTTTCTCAAGACATTGTTTGGGTCCACCTGACTGAGAATCAGCTCGGATGTTTCACGTGCGTCGGGTAATTTGTAGCATGTAGGGTATATTTTCTCGGTTTTCTCGCCGTGTACCTTCTTATAGACTCTCTTTTTGCCAACTCTTGTTCCAGTTTTGGGTTGCCATTCGTCGTCTGAGGAGCTGTTTGGATCTGTGCTCTCGGTGTAAACCATGACTCGTCTTTTTCTTTCTCTTGGATTTCCAGAGTTTTCAGATTATGTCGATATCCTCTCTCTGTCTGCAGTATCGGCCGATTCAGGGAGCTTTTTGGATTTGCCTCTTTTCTTTGTTGTTTTAAACCGTAATATCGTAGCGTCGTGCTCTTGTTTATCTGCCAACTCATACAATTCGGATTTCGGCCTTTCTGGATTTTCTTCTCCTTCGTCGAGGATAGGGTTTCTAGAGAGTGCATCTGCGTTCCCGTTGCGAGCTCCGGGTCTGTACACTATATTAAATTCGTAGCCTCTGAGCTCTGCTTTTAATCTGTTGAATCTTAGATCAGGTTTTTTGGTGGTGAAAAAATGTTTCAGGGGCTCGTGATCTGTTTCTACCATGAATTTGCGTCCTGCGAGGTAGTGTCTAAATTGATCTTTTGCGAACACGACCGCTAGCAACTCCCTGTCATATGTGGAATATCTTAGCTCTGCTCCCTTGAGGACTCGTGATACATAAGCGCAGGGCTGGTCGCGGCCTAACTGTCCTTGACTTAAAATGGCCCCTATGGCGTAATCAGATGCGTCGGTTATTACTAACAAGGAAAGGTACCCAACCCGAACTCACCGATTTTGATGATTTTCATATATGTTGTAGAACATGAAATAATAAGAGACATGTATTTTTTTTTATCGGCTAATTTTCACTTTTAAGGGGTAAAAACCTCCCCTAAAGTTAACCCCCAAAAAGCGTTTTTTTTAAATATCTCGGCTTAAAATTAAAATTTTTCAATGAAACAAATTGGAGGTTATTTCTTACAAAAAGAGCAAGTATTTCATGGTGATTTGAAGAGTAAGGGTAGCATCCCCTATTTTTTAGGGGTTGAAAACATATATTTTTTGGCATAATTTTATAATAAAAATGTTTAAACCGATTAAAAAAAAATTGGAAAAAATGTTTAAACATCCTTAATAACAAAATTTAGTTGACGTCTTTCGGTGTTTTCATAAATATTACCCCTAAGGGGGTAAACCACCCCTAACACAAAATAACTGTAAATATGTAATTCGATACATAATATTTCGTAGAAAGTTTGTATATAGAGGTTTTCGACCAATATGGCGGACGGAAATATCGAAAAAAAAATTTATATAATAAAAAAGTTTTAAACGACTAAAAAAATTGGAAAAAATTTGTAAACATCTATAATAAACAAATTAAGTTTTTCGATTTTTTCATAGATACTACCCCTTAGGGGGTAAACCACCCCTAACACAAAATAACTATAAGTATACTTCAATCCATAATATTTTGTAGAAGGTTTGTATATAAGGGTTTTCGAGATCGCTCTTTGCAAATCTGATATCAGATTTTGAAAATTCAAAATGGCGGAACCAATGTGGTGGACGAAAATGTCGAATAAAAATTTTAACTTTCATAAAAACTTGTTTACAAATGTGTGATCTTTGTAGCCTGTACATGTGAACTAAAGAGCCTTAAACCCTAAACCCCTAAAGAACAAATAGGCTAAAT
>QLSS01000852.1:9176-27691 GCA_024372645.1 Trichomalopsis sarcophagae | reverse complement strand
TCGGCTGAGATACGGCGATCCCGAAGCCACCGCCGGGATACGGCGTTTTCGAAGCCGCGGCTGAGATACGGTGATCTTCCTGTCAGCCGTCGATATACAGTATGCGAAAGAGAAAGGGCATGTAGACGCGAGCGAGTGAGAGAGAGCGAAAGAGAGAGAACACGTGCAAGTAGAGAGAGAAGAAAGCGGGCGCAGAGTGGGGATGTCTCCGCTGAGCCGCCGTATGCGTGCGAGAGAGGAAGCAAGAGACCGCAGGGTGGGGATAGCCAGACATAACGGCGCCGTAACGCATTCCAACCAATTCACTCCGTCCCATAAGAAGTTATCACTTCAAAAAAAGTTCGAAATATTATGTATACAATTTCCTGATTAATTTCTTCACCCCATTCTGGTTTTAAATATTTAAATGCAATCTGTATAACATTGCTCCGAGACTGTTATATGATTACCTCACTCCTGGGGCAATTTTCTAATTTTGATGCTTTGTTGAAGCTGTAGATGGATTTTTATAGTAGCCGTTTAGGGATCTGAAGATTCGTGTATAACTACTTTAAACCAAGTTATTGAAACCCAACTATTTGATTTTCTATTTTTATGGAACCGTTTTAAACTATAAAGCGACAAAAAAAGCGTTCAAGTTTGCCCCCTTCTCCCCTATAGATATAGTTTAAAATTTTTAATTTTAATCTATTGTCAGAGATATGATTAGAGATTTAAAGATATTCATTTTTTTTACTATGATTAGTTTATTGGTTCATAATTATTTTAGCTTTTGTACGAATATCATTATTTTCTAACCTAAAAAACTATAGAATGCGTTGTAATCGGTAGTGTTGTTAATAAAATACTACTTATGCTTTCAAGAAAGAACATTAATAAATAAAGATGTATATATATATATTGGTTAAATCACGAATGTATATTTTATTTTGAGGTAAACTATATTCAATTATAAAATACACTGCGTGATTAGTGCTCGACTCAATGTTACAGTAAATGTGAAATGTATAAATTGTGAATATAATGAGTAGTGGTCTTATCTGCCGTTCTGGAACTGATGAGCGTCTGCGATGGTCGGAATCTTCTTGCCTCGGTGTAATAAAAATCAGGTCAGAGAAGGGACCCGGCATATACCTGACAGTACCAACAATATAGATTGTTGTAATTGGAGAATATTCGTTAAAACTTCAAATACTTATTATTCAATACTTAGCGCACACATGAATTTTGTAATTTTTGCAGTCTGTGCTGTTGTTCATCCGTCACGTCCAAGAATACTGAGCTACAGTATTTGAAGTGCGGAAAAACTAACGATCGTGCCAGCTGCTTGCAAAGAACCTCGGTGGTGCTAGATCTGAACATTTTGAGGCTGCATAAAGCCCTGTTTACTTTACTTGTAATGTAATCAATGTATGGCTTCCATGTGAACTTTGAGTCCATGACAACACTGAGGTTCTTGACAGTGTCGGCGAATGGCATATGCACCCTACCCCCTAACTCTACGCTATACTCTTCTAGCCTAAATTTATTGATGTCCTGAGCGAAACCGAAGATTGTTGCTTGGGTTTCCGTAGGGTTAAGACAGAGCGGCACTCGCGGACCACTGCTCGACCGCTCACGCCACCCCCGACATGGCAGTCAGAGTCCTCGGTAGATCGTCCACTGTTGTCTGTGTGTAGATTTGTAAGTCATCAGCGTAAACTAATCTATTCATGCGTCCTGAGGTAAAGATTTCCTTTATGTCAGTCATGTATATTGTGAACAGCAGAGGACCCAAGACGGAGCCCTGCGGAACACCAAGGTTAGTGGAGACCCATACGGAGCTTCCCCTGGTTTTTGTTACAACGCGTTGCCTTCGACCCGATAAGTAGGACTTGGTCCACAGGATTACAGTCTTAGAAAACCCCATACTGATCATTTTCTGTATAAGTCGTGTGTGTGATATTGAGTCAAAACCTTTATTGAAGTCGAATAGTAAGAGAATCGTCAGTAATTTAATTCTGTCGTTGATACCTTGTCGAATGTGCTCAGTCAAGCGTAGTAAGGCTGTTTGGGTGCTGCTGAATTGTTGAAAACCTTTCTGATAGGGGTCGAGCAGTTTCTTTTTAGTCGGCGATCTGGTCATGCACCAGTTTTAAGCAGTGCCAAGTTGCCGATTGCACCAGTAAGGTTGCGGGTGAGACAGGCTAGCCCCTCGGTTATGTCAGGCTCGGCCCAGCCCGCAGCGTCAGGCTCCGTAGGGGTATTTGAGAATGGCGACCAGTCACAGAAAAAGAGGAAATTTAGCAGCTCTGAGGGATCGATTGCTCGATAATTTCTAAATGAGTATGGTACTTTGTTGTTAATGGGGGTTGAAACGAAAACTTTTATTGATACGTCTATTATATTGTGCTCGCTGTGGAAGATCGCCATCTCGTTGTTGGAGTCGAGTATTTCGTCATTTTCGTCAGTCATAATAGCGTCGATCCATGTGTGCGACATCTCGGTGTGATGCGTCGCACAGTGTTCCACAAAGCGCAGTAAGAGCCTATCGGCGAGTCGACGCATGTACTTGGACGCGCATGATGGAGAAGCCACCAAGGTTTATTCGGGATCAGATATCTTCTGGTCCAGACGCGACTCCGCTACTCCAAAGACGCAAAAAGAGGGGTTCGCGTAGATGTACTGTTGGAGCTGTACGATGTATTTCGGAAGCGAAGTAGTGTGGATAAACCCCGCCCGAAAACTTCCAATACTTCCACAGGGACGAAGGAAGAGTCGCTGTCGCTGCCCTCTCGCCTCACGGCAGACGGTTTACGAACACGACTCAGCCTAGAAGACGTCTACGCATATATACATATATCTAGTGTAAGTCTGCCTGCGTGCTGTGCTGCTAGCAGACACCGCGTAGGTAGGGCTGCTGACGTATAGGTGAACACAGCAATTAATTTATTAATTAAATTAATTGAATAAAGAAAGATTCATAATAAGGAAAACGACGTGACCATATAGGAACGAACGCTTACACATCTAGTGTAAGTCTGCCTGCGTGTTGCGCTGCTTGCAGATACCTCGTAGGTGGGACTGCTGGTGTATAAGTGAACTCTGCAATAAATTAATTAAGTAATTATTTCAACAAAACGACCTTCAGTTGAAAAGTTGTGTGCAGTATAAAGAAAAGACAATTTAAATAAAGTAACGTATATTAATTAGGAATCGTCCCCACAGATTCAAGCTCATTCATGGACTGGGAGGACATATGGGAAAAGATACTGGACCAATGTGATTTGCATTATGACCAGTCCGATGAGGAAGTTTGTCATTTTACAGTGAAAACACGTGGATTTTTACCAGCAAGAAAAAGAAATTCTTACTACGTAACGAAGTTATGTCCATGAATAATGTATAATATTTATATGTATGGATGTATAAATATGTCAGTGAAAAGTCATCGCGGATCTGTGAGAGGTTTAACACGAACCCATGAATTTGACTAGGTACGTGCGTACGTACAGACACTTAGTCAGTGTTTCACGCTTAATAAAAATGAGACCCTTACACAGATCTGCCAAACCTGTTCACCGTGCTTGGTGGGTCTCGGACGGCAAGAACCGTGCTTCGGCACACATTCTGCAAAAAGAGACTAGGTCGGTTGGGGAGCCTCTAAAGAGGTGCCTCGACTGACTGCACGGTAGTCCGAGACTTGTGCACAAAGTATCAGGAGCCTTGTACGGGTATCCTTTCAACCGCAGACTATAACAACCACGTGTATTTTTTACAGCCAGGAAACGAGTAGCAGGGTTGAGAGGACCCATAAGCCACTGCAGCGATGTAGAGAGAACAGGAGCCACTACGCCCATGCCTACAAGTACGCCTTAGGTCTAGTACCAAGGAAAAACGAACATAAATGATCAGTTAGCCTGATAAGAGCACAAATGCACACAAATGCAAAGCGATAACAAAGCAGCAGTAGCTCGCAGAAAGATGGATAAAACTAATAAGCTCAGGCATATGGCGGAGGTACATGAGGACTACGTTAAGCGGTGAGCACAAAACCGCTATGTAAAGATCAAGAGCCAGCTCCTTGAGTCAGCAACACGCTCTCCGCTTACGACACGCGTCTGAGCTCCGTTGTTCTTTTCAAGTTACGATAAAGCCACGTTTAATAATCTTATTCTCCTTGTGAACTGTATCTTAATTTACGTATCACCTTATCCTAATCGCGTCTAGAAAATCCTTATATTCCGACAGTATCACATTTAGAACATATCTGAATGGTAGACTTTGATATTTAACCTCCAAAATATCAATTAAAAACTTATTGTTTACTTCCTGAATCCCGAGTTTACGAAAGTTAGTAAATGAATGCAAAACAAAGATACATTACAAGATTCGAATTTTTAAGTTTTAATAATTTTAAATAGTATAACACTACTTTTTTGTTCATTAAATAGTTCAACTACGTTTTAAAGCAATAAAATTTATTTCGATTTTTGGGTAAAATTTAACAAGAGAGCCACTTTTAATAAAATATTCATATATAAGCAAAAATGTTACTGTTACGTGTGAGGGTCGATAGTTTTGTTCTTCGTGAGGTGTTAAGCTCACGGTTGCTGCGAAATTATCGGGGTAATGAAAGAACACGAGAGATTATCGGTGAATGTGTCTATTTATTGATCGTGACTCACAATGAATTGATTGTATGAAAGAGAGAACGCGTGTTTAAGGTTATCTCGGAGAATGTGCGCTCTAAATGTACGATCCTATCTGTCGTCTCCGAGTCAAAAACTACCTGTCTAATGCTGGATCGTGGGTGGCGGAATCGGGGCGAGCGTCCGCATGCACCGCCTTTTTATAGAATCCTCGGGTGGCGTGATTCCTACCCGCGCGATTATCCGAAATCGTGGAAGGGAGGTTATGCTGAGTCGAAAGAAACGGGCTTCGGGGTGAGTCCGAGCTGTTGCTATGCGCGGATTTGGCGACTTATGCATCGATTACATTATAACTAGCAACGCTATACACGTGTGAGTATTCACACGTGACACGTCCTTGGGGTCGCTATCGGGCGTCCTCGCCCGCAATTAAAACTATGCAAATAAAATTTGCATAGTTTTGCAAAAATGCAAAAAACTATGTTAAAAAAATTTGAGATTTTCTCATATAGATACCCTTTTATTCCAAATCCTTATAGTGTAATGTAGTCCCGAATTAAGATAAAGGTAAGTGAGTCTAGTTTTATATAAAATATGCTAGGTTAGGCTAGAGTTACATGCTATTTCCCTAATTCTCTTGATAAAATTCTAATGTACTACGCGAATTTCTCCGGTCACCTAATTTTGCTAAGGTTGATCAAGCGGTTAATGATTTTGCTTAGGTTGATCGAGCGGTTATCAATTTTGCTTAGGTTGATCGAGCGGTTAACAATTTTTTTTTCTCTGGTGTGTAATTGTTACATAAATGTGCGTAGTGTAGTGAGCCGTTGGCTGTGTTCGCGTAATCCTATCGTACAATAAAACTACCTAGCGAATCTCTCTTTCATTTTAGTTTCTTAAAATATGCTCTCGTTTAATCTTATGCTGCGTCTTGAATCTTCGTTGTTCTTGGTGCCAATCATTTGTGGGTTTAGCCTTGAGTTCCTATGCATCAGGGCTGGCTGAAGAAGCATTCCGTTGGCTGCGGCTAGATGCTGTAGATTCGGGAGGCTGAAGCCTGTTGGTTGCATCGGCATGTAGTATGGAAGGCCCTGGTTTACCATCTCAAGTTGTCTGGTCTCATACATCTGTGGGCGCTCAGTGCCCAGCTGCATATGGGTGTTGTGTCCTGAAATCAATCTATCACGGTTTAGTAGCGGGGCCCCCCTTTTTGTGAGAACTTTCCATATGATTACTACTATTATGATGAACGCGAGTATGCCAGTTCCTGAGTAAGTTACCGTTGACTAGAGGGACGAGAATCTTCTGTAGATATCCTTATATTCGCCTAGTCTCTTTGCTTTGTCAATGATATCGAGAAAATCCTTTCCCGTTTTTAGCGAACGCGAGAACATATCCCTCCTATGGTTTGAGGGTTTTGCTATCCCTTCTTTTTCTAGCGTATTTTTGATAAGGGCTAACGACGCGTCGTTTGTTTTGTTTATCCACAATCCTATATCCAATTCCGTTTCGTTAAATAGTACGGTTGAATAGTTAACGCGTACTTCGAGTCGTACTGTATTCGTGTATGCGGTGCAGCCATGCGGCAGGCGCAGTATGCCTACGCCGTCAATGACTATCGTGCTATCTGTATAAAATTTGAATTGGCGCGTATGATTTCTTGAGCATGGCATTGTAGGCTTGTTATTTGAGTCAGGGCTTTGTGTTTTTGTAATTTAGTGTGTTTTTGTATGTAGCCCATGCTACTATAATTATATTCTCGTAATTAGCTGTGGTTTAGATTTCAGTTTTTGAAAGTTGGAGTTCAGCTTTTGACCAGCATTTGCTGTATATGATTCTATTTTGTCGTTTTATTTGGGAACTATAGCACCTAGAGACTTGTGTGGGTGCTTGAAACATTTGTTAATACTTGTAGAAGGATTGTATTAACTTTGTTTTACTTGCAGGGTCTTCTGGAAAAATTTCATTTTCATGTATGTGTGCAGCATCTTTTTTGTATATCTATATATACTGCGGCGGTACGGGATCGTTGGCAGTATATCTATATATGTCGCGCGACGTCTTTTCGCGCATTCAGCAATGCAGTACGGGATCGTGTGCTATATATCTATATATATTGTAGTAATTTGTAGCATGTAGAGTATATTTTCCCGGTTTTCTCGCCGCGTACCTTCTTATAGACTCTCTTTTTGCCAACTCTTGTTCTAGTTTTGGGTTGCCATTCGTCGTCTGAGGAGCTGTTTGGATCTGTGCTCTCGGTGTAAACTATGACTCGTCTTTTTCTTTCTCTTGGGTTTCCAGAGTTCAGGGAGGGGATTCAGGGAGCTTTTTAGATTTGCCTCTTTTCTTTGTTGTTTTAAACCGTAATATCGTAGCGTCGTGCTCTTGTTTATCTGCCAACTCATACAATTCTGATTTCGGCCTTTCTGGATTTTCTTCTCCTTCGTCGAGGATAGGGTTTCTAGAGAGTGCATCTGCGTTCCCGTTGCGAGCTCCGGGTCTGTACACTATATCAAATTCGTAGCCTCTGAGCTCTGCTTTTAATCTGTTGAATCTTAGATCAGGTTTTTTGGTAGTGAAAAAATGTTTCAGGGGCTCGTGATCTGTTACTACCGTGAATTTGCATCCTACGAGGTAGTGTCTAAATTGATCTTTTGCGAACACGACCGCTAGCAACTCCCTGTCATATGTGGAATATCTTAGCTCTGCTCCCTTGAGGACTCGTGATGCATAAGCGCAGGGCTTGTCGCGGCCTAACTGTCCTTGACTTAAAATGGCCCCTATGGCGTAATCAGATGCATCGGTTATTACAAAGAAGGGCATAGTCAAGTCTGGTGCCTTCATCACTGGTTCCTCGCACAATGCTGTTCGTAGTTGGTCAAAGGCTTGCTGATGCTCTTCTTTCCACACAAAGGGCTCGTTTTTCCTCAACAGTCTAGATAGAATTGCTGGTAATTTCGCGAAGTCTTTGATAAAGCGCCTGTAGTAACCTGCGAGTCCTAAGAATTGTTTGACTTTCTTGGCGTTTGTTGGTATTGGAAATTTATTTACTGCTTTTATTTTCTTAGGATCTGCCCGGATTTTTCCGCCTCCAGCAATATGTCCTAAAAAGTGTGCCCCTCGCTGTAGGAATTGACACTTCATGGGCTCAATAGTCAAGTTGGCGTAGTCTAGTCTCTTCATCAAGCGGCGGAACTTCTTACCGTGCTCTTCAAGATCCTTAGCGAAAACGATTATATCATCTAAATAGACATACAATTCTGTCCCTTGTAGGCCTGCAAGTGCTAAGTCCATCAGGGACTGAAATGTTGAAGGAGCGCCTTTGAGTCCCATGCCTAAACGTTTGTAGCAGTAATGGCCGAATGGTACAGTAAAGGCTGTTTTGTGGGCGTCTGCGGGATCCATTGGTATCTGGTAGAATCCGGTCCTCAAGTCAATGGCTGTTATGTACCTAGCTGAGACGTCGCTGTCAATAATGTCTGCTGTGTTGGGTATCGGGTAGCTATTTCCTACCGTTACTTCGTTAAGCTTTCTAAAATCTGTTACTAGTCGCCATCTTTTTGTACCATCTGCTGCGACTTTTTTTGGTATCACGTATGTAGGGGAGCTGTAGGGTGAATCTGTTGGTCGGATTATGTCGTCCTTTAGCAGTTGTTTTATCTGCCGCCCTAACTCCTCTTTCTCTTCCTGACTTGGTCGGTATCCTTTCGATTGTACTGTAACATTTATAATAGTAGGTATCTTGTGTGACACCAGTGTTGTTGCCTTAAGTTTCTCTCCAGGTAGCCCAAAGATGTGTGGATTCTTCCGGATGATTTCCTTAATATGAGTTATTCCTTCCTCTGTTAAATCCTTAAGTGTCTCTGGGTCAAGAAGTACAAAAATTCTTTCGGCCCTACTCTTGCTTTCGTTAGAAAATATTGACAGTATATTGACGGTATCTCCAGATTCGCCTTCTTCTAGATTAAATTCTTCTCCTCCCTCCTTAATGGCTTCGCAGGCTTCCAGTGTTACCTCTGGTGGATTTAACTCTACCTCATATTCTGTAGTGTTAACGCATAAGGCGTGTATTTTACCTTCTTGGTTGATACTAATAAAATTTCCAAAGTATAATCCTTCTCCTAAATTTTGTAAAGGGGCAAATCCTACTTGCTCTGATTTATCGCTTGCTCTTGCGTAAATTACTTGTCTCGTACGTGCTGGTATAATAAATCTTTCGTCTTGAGTAAATGGTATAATCGTCTGTCCAAATTCTATACATCTGTCTGCAGCATTGACCTTTTCACCGTATTTTGAAAGTACGTCCCATCCTAAGATTCCATCTGTATCAATGGGAAATTCGTCAGGAACCACGTGCACGTCGCACTCTAGTCCCTCTAAACTCATATTTGTCCTACCTAGGCTTAGACACTCGCCCGGCGTGACTCCGTTAATGGCAATTACATATTGTTTATCAATTATTGTCCTATCAGTGACGTTACTCGCTTTAATCAACGTAACATCGGCTCCACTATCCGCATAGAAACGTGCTTTCATTCCTTCTAACTTTTCGCTCGTAAGCTCTACGATCGGTGGTTTACGTCCCGCTGTAGTAAATCTTATTAAGTACTTTGGATTATTAACCTTCTCCTGCACATTGGCTTCCTTTTCCTGTTTCGACTGTTCTTTTAACTTATTAAATTGTACGGCTATCTCTTTTATTTGCTTTTTTGAATCTTGAATTTTCTCTTGCTTTTTATTGATTGGCCCCTCTATTTTATTTTCTTGTGTTTGCGTCGGTTTCGGATTCGGTGTTCTATTGTTTATTGATTGCTCGATACCCCCGACTGGTAAAGAGCATCTTGGTAGTTTAAAGAATCTCCGGACTGATTTCTGGCGTTTCTGTTATCTTGTCTGTTACGGTCATTGTTATGATTGCCGTTGTTCTGATCATTGTAACGGGTGCTATTATTGTTGCCTCTACCGTCGTTGCGCTTATTGTCAAATCCTCTGTCGTTTCGCCGATTATCAAAATCCCGGTTGTATCGACGATTTTCAAACCCACTATCATTACGCCTGTTGTCGTATCCCCCGTTTTCGCGCCAATTATAGTTTCGATTGTCGTCTCTGTCGTTGTTATACCTATTATTATTGCTATAATTCCAGTCATTGTCTCTATTATCGTACCCATTATCGTTGTTATAGTTTCTATTACCGTCTCGATTATTGTAACCGTTACTGTTGTTATAGTTTCTATTGTCCCTACCGTTACGTTCCCCTGAATATCTGCGCACGTTATTTTTTCGATAAGCGCCATTTTGCTTTCCGTTATTTTCTTGGGGAGCGCTATTATTTTGCGTCCCGTTGTTTGCTTGCGGTGCAGGTATGACGTACGGCATCGGGGCTGGGGTGGGTACAATTGTTGTACAATTGTTACAAACGCTCATACCCGTAGTGTACCTGACAGCTTCGCTGGCTATTGGCGTGGCCTTCGGTTCATATGCTGCCTTTGCGATTTTCATAAGCTCGGCTACTCACGACGGAATTTTAGTGCTGTCTTCGCGAATTGGATCCGGTTGCTGACTGTATGCGCGGCGCGCGCTAGTATGGTGTTCGAATGCTACGGCCTCTGTAAGGGCTTCTCTGAGACATAGTGGGTTTTTTGAACGAACTTGGTGTTGTAATTCCCCGTTTAGACCGAATAAAAATTGTTCGAGGTCCTCCTTATCGGCGTTATTATTATAAGTAGCTCTCTCCCAGTCGCTCATGTCGCGGCTCGCGTCATAGATGTTTAACAATCGGTTGTGCAATGTTTGAACGCGTAGTCCGTAGTCTCCGGCACTTTCTCCTGCATATTGGCGAATTACTTTAAGGTCAGCTAAAACTTTGTCCGCTCCGCCAACGCCGCTGTACTGCGTAGTTAAATTGGCTAGCAACCGCTCCACGGTGTCGTATTGCGTCAGGGGCGAAATGTAGCCGTCAGCAGCACGTCCCCGAAACTTCGATGCCGTTGTTTGCGTGTGTCGGATTATTGAGTCAGAAGTCAGTTTTAAATTTAAATCCTCGTGTACCTTATCCTCCATGCGTTTTTTGAATTGGTCGTATTGTTCTATAAAATCGGAGTCTCCCGGTTGCGCCGTAGGTTGTAGCTCTGTGTCAAGCTTGTTGAAGAAATTACTTATCGAAGGTAACACATGATTTTTAGAATCGGGTACTTCGCCTAACAGCGATCGGTTAAGACGTCTATCGGCGGGTAGCTGTTCAGTGAAGGTTAATCCTCGGTGTTCGTTATAACGTACGTCGTCTGCGTTGTTTCTCGTGTCGATCCAGCTTATTCTGTCGTTTCGAGCTGAGGCAAGGATTGGTTTTTTGTCATCGGTGTCATTTACTGTGTCTAGCGAGACGGGGCTTAGCTCGATACTCATGTTACGCCGAATAGTTGGGTCTCGGTTTGTAACGCAGTCGTCTGATATTCCTTCCTTGATATCGAGCATAAGTGGGTTATTTTCATTAAATGTTTTACACTTGGGAATCGTTCCGTTATTATATATCGTGTGGAGGTTAGATTGTAGCGACGTTTTGTCATTTATTCCCAAAAGTTCTAATTTGCCTCGGACTTGCAGGAGGTGTTCTTTCGCGATCTTTAGCAATTGTAATTTATCGGTTGGGATCAACTGTCCTTGCTGTAATATTCCCTGTATGTGACTTATCGCGGTGTCGATCATTCCTTTCGACGGATGCTCCATGGCCACGTCCGCGAGTTGCAACGCGATTGTTAGTCGGGTGTGCTGAAGGAGCGCCGGTTCTGCTGTCGTCTCGAATTCTTGCAAGCGTCTTTGAAATGTGTCGGGATCGTTAGCCTCGCGTATGAATATGTTCTGTGTTTCGAGATCATTATTTTCGTTGAAGTTTGATATTTTATAATCAGACGGATTTGATTCTGCCATGTTTCGTATTTTGTCACGGTATCTAAGAACACGGAATTTTTTTTTATACTTCGGAGCGGTTTCAGTTAGTTGTTAGTTATCCGAACTGGAAGAGCTCTCACTGGTGTTAATCCCAGGGTATAATTGTTAGTTTCTATTAATATTTACTTGACTTACCTTAAGGTGGCTGCGATGACGAGTACACAGGCAAAGTTCATCCTTCCTTCCTATCTATTGGATTGGAATGGTAACCGAGTAATATAGTTCTATCGCGTGTTGAAATACGCCCGTATAATTTGCGAACAAAACCCCACACTTAGCACCAGAAAATGTTACGTGTGAGGGTCGATAGTTTTGTTCTCCGTGAGGTGCTAAGCTCACGGTTGCTGCGAAATTATCGGGGTAATGAAAGAACACGAGAGATTATCGGTGAATGTGTCTATTTATTGATCGTGACTCACAATGAATTGATTGTATGAAAGAGAGAACGCGTGTTTAAGGTGATCTCGGAGAATGTGCGCTCTAAATGTACGATCCTATCTGTCGTCTCCGAGTCAAAAACTACCTGTCTAATGCTGGATCGTGGGTGGCGCATGCACCCCCTTTTATAGAATCCTCGGGTGGCGTGATTGCTACTCGCGCGGTTATCCGAAATCGTGGAAGGGAGGTTATGCTGAGTCGAAAGAAACGGGTTTCGGGGTCAGTCCGAGCTGTTGCTATGCGCGGATTTGGCGACTTATGCATCGATTGCATTATAACTAGCAACGCTATACACGTGTGAGTATTCACACATAAAATGTTTTGAAATTAAAATGATAAAAATGTTACAAAAAAGCTGTGGTCAAAGGGTTAAAGATGATTATATTTAATTTTACGACGTTGAATGTGAAATACTCAAAAAAAATTAGAAAAAAGGATTAAAACCTCTAAAAAATGAACTTTTGAAAAAGTAAAAAGTTAGGCGAGTTTGATATATTCCGCAACGAAATTACAGATAGAAAAGAACTGAGATCAATCAAACAAAGTCAAGTTTATCGTATAGTTCATTGTAATGAGGCAAGGAGCAATTCTCAAGATATTTACTACGTAACTTGTCATGTCCGTTTCATTGTACCTATGGTGTTTGTATGACGTTCTAATATATAAAAAGAAAATTTCAGTTGTCCACCAATAAACAAAGTAAAACGGGCATGGCAAGTTAAATAGTAATTATCTTGTGAGTTGCTCCTTGCTTCATTATGACAAATATATATATCTGTAATTTATCAACATCATCAGCCACCCTGTATACCTAGTCACCGTGATCAAATGATTTTTACACCTAGACACCAAAAACCACGGAGTGAACTACCTAGACGTGGTCATCGGCCACCCTGTACACCTAGACTGCTCTTGAATGATTTTTATACCAGGACACAAAACATCGCTAAAAGCGAAACGCTTTGCTTTTCACATAAGGCACTCGCCTATATTTAAAGGTTCGACGATGAATACACACAAACACATGCACATACACACACGCGCATACATACAGATATTCAAATATTATTGATAAACTGTAATGGGATAAGACTTGACGATGAAAGAAGACAGGTGCGTTTGAACGTACGTACTCTAAAGAATTCTACCGCTAGGTGTGCCACTTTTGCTTGGACGCCCGAATATTTATGTAGTTTATGATTCGGATCGTTTGTTGAATTTTAATATTGAAGTTTACACTCTATATTTAATTAGTACTTTAGATTTTAGTTCGTTTTGACTTTTCAATTTTAAATTGTAAATTGTATTTCATATATTGTTGGTGCATACTAATATTGTTGAATAGTTATTATATTTTCTTATTATTAGTGATATATATGTGCAAGTATGATTACAATTTGTTAAATTGCATAAGTGTTCCATGTATGTTTATCCTGCTTTCAATAAAGTACTTCAATGGAATTATTAGATAAGTAATTTATTATAAATTAAAACAAAAATTATTGCTTAAAACTTTTTCTATTAAGCATTTACATTGTGGAATTTATTTTATTGTTGCAGGTTCTTCAATGTTTATAATGTTTGTAGCAGATGAATTTTTTCTACCAGCCTCTTGACTGGTAAAATATATTATTTTTCATTTATTAAAATTATTGTTTATCGTGTATATAAATGATTTTGTTGCATTTTATTGCAAAGTATAATATGTCATTGATACTTCATTATAGTAAAAAATTGCATAAAAATTTGTTTACGGTTAAAATTATGACTAAAATATTGTTCCTATTTTAATTTTTATTATTATTATTATTAATTTTTCAATGCAATAATGATTGTTATGTATGATTGTTACAATTTGCTATGTATAGTCTACCATTTTATTGATGTATTCAATGCATAAGTTACAATTTAGTAAAAGTATCTTGTTCAATATTTGTTTGAGAAGTCGATTCTGTGATGCAGTAACCATATACCATTGAGTTAATGATTTACATTTTTATAATTTATATGTATTTTTATAATTATGAGGCATAGTATTATGTTCAAAGCCAGCAAGATTGAAGATTTAACGTTTTAGACTTTGTGTTAATATGCGGCAGTTATATATGTATGTTATACACATCTACACATATGTAAGTGTTTAGTGGACGCAAGAGTATAATAAAAAATTCATCAATTCAAGATTTTAAGTAACATACAAAAATTAAATGTATATACATATATACATATATACATGGTGATAAAAGCAATATAAGTGACTTGCTGCTGTCAGACATAGCAGGGCAGCACAAATTTTGTGTACGACATGACAAAGACAATTCTCTACCGTTCACAGGCTTACAGGTTACGGGCTGTGTAATAATATATTGTGATGATGCATGTGCTTTAAAAAAAAAGGAGTGATAAGAAAGTAACATGATTACAAGATTCACGAAGACAGAAGACAGAGAAGGTTTAGTCAGAAAAAAAGTAAAAGGAAGTAGAGTTAATAAACATTTTAAAAATTTAGTCTAGGTCTTTAGTCTCATATATTCAGTATATACATATATAGTGAGTTTGAGTGAAAAAAGTTGATTCAATCAAGTATGGCATGTAATATAAGGTTTTTTAAAAAATTTAAGCTAGGCGTAGTGTAAAATATAGTATATTCAATATATATAGTGAGTTAGAGTGCAAAAAGTTTATTTAAGAAAGTGATAAGTGATATATAAAGTTATTTTGAAAATTTAGTCTTGGCATTGTGTAGAATATTGTATCTCAAAAAAAAATTAACTTTTAAAAAAGTAAAAGGTTAGGCGAGTTTGATATATTCCGCAATAAAATTTCAGATAGAAAAGAACTGAGATCAATCAAACAAAGTAAAGTTTATTTTATTTAATCGTAATGAAGCGAGTAACAACTCTCAAGATAATTACTACATAACTTGCCATACCCGTTTCATTTTTTTTTATTGGTGAACAACTAAAATTTTCTTTTTATGTATTAGAACATCATACAAACACTATAAGTACAATGAAACATCCACAGCTGCTTGTTTCAATGATTCATTCTGCTTGGAACGATCAATAACTATAAGTGGTGCATATGTGATGAATTCTTCCTTGCTTAAAAGAGGATTCATATTTTCATCATAATAAGCACTTTGAAATTGTGCATACATATCATACAACATTGCAAATTGATTATTATCAATATCAAGATAAAGATTATTGTATGGATAATTCTGCGAGTCGAGAAAGAGTTTTACATTGCTAATCTTACAATGATCAAAATGGCTACAATTTTTGCTATTATGCCCTTTTCTAGCAGTTTGAAATGCTAGGATAATAAAGCGTGGTTTTTCTAACTGGTTTGATGTTTTGACGGTCCATACATGCTGAGTAGTACGTGGAAGTACTAGATATTCATACAATTCCCAAGACCGAAAACTCATAGCAATGGGTGTATCTTTTTGAATGTAGTTATACCTGCAGCTCCTCCAGCAAGTGAGCCTACAGCACTCAAACCAGAAAAAATACTACCTTTGCCTACCTTAGGCAAAGGTAGTACACGTGGAATCTTGATATTTGTTTTTCCACCTTTAATGGTAGCTCGTAAACATATACAGTTTTTATATGTTTACGAGCTACCATTAAAACTGATTTGATTGAACTATGTGAATCATTGCTAGGAATAAATGATTTCGCCATAGACTTTATCATATTTTTCAATGCTAACAATTTTCTTATCTTTTGCATCTTTCTTCTCTTTCCACTGAGTCCCATACCTAACTTTGATTTTACTTTCATGATGTTTGAAACAGCAAATGCAGCTGCTTTTTCACGTAAATTAGCGTCACTAGAGGTCACTCGTTGCCACGCTTTTTCCGCTAAAACTCTATCAGCAACGTTTCTTGCCTGAATATTGTTAGGATTCCCTGAGTAAGCTATATCATGTTCTTTACATGCAGCGCCTAGAGGATTTATTCCAAGATCTCCACGTGCTAGCCTCTTAGACAGTTTCGTGCCTGTACCACAGTACTGATAACCAGGAAAATGTAATTCTATAGGTAGCTTATTTATTAACCCATTAAAGCCCATGCTAAGACTAGTTGAGATAGCGACAAACAAACTGTGCTATCCTTTGCATAAGTAAAAAATAAAATATACGTATTTTTTCTTATGTCATTTGCAATTGTTTATAACAAATTATTTAAACAAATTACAAAAAAATTCATAATTTTCAAAATCTGAATGCTGGAATCGATTCTGGAGGTAAAATCGAGACGAAAACCTATATAACACTTTTTTGTCAGAGTTCAATTTGTTATCGTTATGTAGGAAGAAACTATTGACAAATAAGTGTTTTCATTCTCTTGCATGGTATGTGGAATCATATCAGTATTATTTACTGATAAATTTTGAGATTTTATACTGTAATTGGATAAGATTATTTCATTTCGCAAATCCTTCCGTGTTAGAGATCACGTTTGAGTGGTGGGCTAACGGTTGAAAACATTCATACATTGGATCTATTCTTTGAAATAATAATTTCGGAAAACTTTTAGATTTTATTTTGTTCTAAATTGGTAACGTCACTGGTAATGCCGAGACAGAGAATTAGAGATCTACCAGATTTAGTTGAAGATTCTGATAGTGATGAAGGTCAACATATTGATGTAGCATTCATTTCTAATGAATATGAAAGTTCAGATGGAGATTCGGACGGTGATCCAAATGAAGATACATTATCAAATGAATTACCATCAGGTTCTTACGAACATGTTAAAAGTATATACACAAGTACTCAAAAATTGTTAGAACCGAATCATAAATACAGTTGGAAAAATGATGCTTTGAATGATATTTATCCTCATGTCGAGAGCAACTTCAATATTTCACCTATTTCATCATTGCAATCCAAAAATGGTTTGGAGTTGTTTGAGGTTGTCTTTTCGAAATCAATGAAAAACCATATCATTGAAGCCACTTCTGAAAATCATTTTGATTTATGTATGGATGATCTAGAAAAATCCATTACAATCATAATGATTACTATCTTCAATTCTAGAAAAAGTATTCGTGATTACTGATCAAAAAAGCGAATCCTTCGTGTCCAGTAATTGCGGAACTTGTGTCTAGAAATAATTTCGTTGCCATAAAACAGAACATACGATTCTAAAAACTTCAAGACACTGATCAAAATGATAAAGTCTGGAAGGTTAGAACTCTGTATGATATGTTTCGTGAGAATTGTATGCAATTTGGTTTCATTGACTATAATTTATCAATAGATGAGATAATGATAAAATACTTTGGTAGGTTTGGTATCGAGTAATGTATAAGGAATAAACCCATGAGATTTGGAATAAAAGAATGGGCACTCTGTTCTTCTGATGGGTATATCTATGATCTTGATATTTACAATGGTAAATCAGGAATCGACTAACGAAATCCTTTAGTTGTCGTTGGTTTAGGGTCTAGAGTGGTGATAAAGTTACTTTCGACTTTATTAAAAAAACACAGAGAGAAGAACTGAAAAAGTATCATATTTATTTTGACAACTTTTTCACGAACCCAGATCTTATGATACATTTGAAAAAAAAATGGTTTGTCAGCGACAGGAACTGTTCGGCATAATCGTGTGAAAGAGGATACACTATTTCAATGCATGAAGTGAATTCAAAATTGAATTATATTACAGTTATGGACTCAAAGCCAGTATCGATTCTCTCTTCGAAATATGGGAATGAACCAAAAGTTGAAATGCAGAGATGGCAGGAATCATCGAAAAAATCTATTCTTTTTCCTCATTGTTTCTCTATGTATAATCAACACATGGGTGGCGTCGATCTACATGATCAACACTGTAATGCTTTGATGCCTACAATTCGAAGTAAGAAATGGACATGGTGCCTTGTATTACGACTCATCCAAGCATCCTTAGCAAACGCTACAGTGATTTACGATAAGTTACATCCAGACGAAAAAAAAGGTTCCAAAGATATTGTTCAAGATGTTTGTGAATATTATGTTGACAAGTTATCTTCCAAACGTCCCCCCAAACTACAGAAACAGAGTGAACCTTCATCCCCAGAACACGTGATGAAATATGGAAGTCTTAGGGAATGTGGAATTTCAACATGTCGGACAAGAACGGAATGGTATTGTGAGAAATGTTCTATACCTGTTTGCAAAAGTCATAAAGTAGGACACGGCAATGAACAATAATTCAATCCCACCGAACATATTTACAATAATTCATGTGAATATTGATGGACAAATACAATAATTAGCTTCATTCTATACGATTTTTTCAAACACTCTCAGGCCGAATGTTTCTTCCTACATTACAATAACTAATTGGCCTCTGACAGAAAAGTGTTATATTAAAGGGTTTTCGTCTCAATTTTACCACCAGAATCGATTCCCGCATTCAGATTTTGAAAATTATGAATTTTTTTTGTAATTTGATTAAATAATTTGTTATAAACAATTGCAAATGACATAAGAAAAAATAC